>NW_018921909.1:12847-46223 GCF_002207925.1 Prunus avium
TAGTGGAGTCTGATTAGCGCAAGTGGGCAGTCCAATCGACATTTGGGATCGTGAAGTATGGTGGTGTGACCCCAGAAATCCCGGTGAATCTCGGCCGCCGCTCTTGATCGTGGGTTCTGAGCCTCTGGCCGTGGAGACGCATTTATGGCCTGGATAGCTGGTGAACCAACATCTTAGGCTGTCAGAATTCTTGTGAGAATGTCCACGTCTAATCACTCTGATCCTCATCACCAAATCCTGACTTCAGTCACTTCCCACCTTCCCTCATGCATTAAATGCTTCTTTGTGGCCAATGGGTTTTGCTGCATTAAACAGGCACTACTTCATTAAATGAAGCCTGGGACCCTGCTGTCACGTGATGATTTGCCTTTAATGCCTTGGCCGCAATTTTGTTCGGCCTCGGCCTCGGCCTACGCTTGAGGCCGAGATGATCATGCCTTAGCATTTCTTCTGTTATCTTTAGGAAGGCGAAATACCCTGGCGAAACGCTGCGTTTCAGCTTCTGCGAACAAGTGCCAGGGCCGAGAGAAAGGGCTCCTTCGGCCAGCTTATGGCCGTGATTTATCAGGCACAAACACTTGGTAATTTTGGAGATCCATTCTTCTAAGATCATGTGGAAGGTGGTAGAGGAGTTGGTGGAGCTGCCTCCATGGGATGTGATTGGCAGGTCTTGATCACCTATGGCGGCGACGGCTAGGGTTTAGGTAGAGCCGCAATCACAAGATCGTTGCTCTGATACAATGCTAAAATAAGGGAAATAATTATGCCTTGAAGGCCAAGTAAACTTGGAGGCTAAGTAAAACTATAACTCCTGATTCTAATTACAGTAGGAAATTAGAAATAGAAAACGAAACAAATTACAATCAATCAATACGGGAAACGTCAACTCGAGCCAACAATTCCCTATAGCAAATGAGGAAATTAAGTCACACCAATATGATTACAATCATTTTTCTTTGGAATGTTTAGGAACATTCAAATGACCTTTGTTTAATTATATTCAAAAATTTCATTATTTTACAATTATTATTTTTAATGGAAATCATTTAACAATAATGACAACACCAGTGGGTGAGATGGAGTCGTGTATTCTCAGTCTCTGATACAAAACTTCCAATTTATATGACAATTTGCTTATCTTCTTAGCCTTCCCTTGACCATTGTTCCACCGGTGAGTCGGGAACAAAATTCTGGCCGCCTAACACCCGATGCATTGGATGTATTAGTTGAGTTAATTCTGGTTTTGTTAGTAAATCTTGGGTGGGCTATGTTTTGAGGGATATTTGGCTTGGTTTACTAACCTACATGTGTTTGGTTCTTCATGGTGGTGATTAGTGGTTTGCCCATCTACAGTCGTGGAGTTTCTCTTTGGTTGTGGCGGCTAGGCTTCCTGTGTTTTATTTTATGTATTTTATGTTTAATGTGGGCTTTATGCCGAATGTGGGCGTAATGCCTCTTTGGGGGTTGTATGCCTTTAGGTTGGCTTTTGCCGTTTTAGTTTTTTTTGGCTTCCGAACATGATCTGCATGCTATACTGTGATGGTTTAAGCTAGATTTGTTCCTCTTTGTTTCCTGTTGATTTTCTGGCCGGTGTTTTAGCCCGGCTTTGTTTGTATTGTTCTCTGCCCTTTTGGGGGATTGCAATTAATTGAAACTTCGACAAAAAAAAAAACCCGATGCATGAATTTTGTAATTAAAAATTTGTAAGATTTCTTCTTTAAAAAATAGTTTAATGCAAAATATTCTATGACATGAAATCTTATAGATATTAAGAACGTGACGTAGTGTTCAATAGCGTTTAAAAAAATTTGAAGCATGCATTTTCTTTGTCTATTCACGCAAAATTAGTTTAGGATTTGTTTTCAGTTTGACAAACTTCATTGAAGTTTGTCGCAAAACTAATCTCGTTAAAACAATGGACTTAAAGGTATTTTACAAAATTTCTTTATCTAGCTAAACTTATTTGAAAGCCTCTTGATGCACGGGGAAGTGCACGTTAAAAATCAAATTTAGAATATTCGATCACGTGAAATGACACGAAAATTGATAAGTTGCTTCAATTACCTTTTTAGTTTCGTAACAGCTATATGTGTGGTCTTTGCAAATTCAGATGAAACATGTGAACGACTTGTCTGTAGCTAAACAAACTTATTTAATCCCATCATCGGCTTTATCGCCCAAATTTGTATATAAGTGCCTCCCCAAATTTCTTTCCTAGTACAAAACGTAAATATTGCTAATGTATATAGGTTCTTCCTTTTGTAATGGTTATCATTTTAGAACTCGAGAGCCAGTTTTCAGGTTTTAGTGGAAGGAGATGGAGAAAGAAAGGGAAAATAAAAATTGAGATACAAGTAACATTAGTAAAAGAATATTCCATTGTAGAAATGAGTGGCATGGGAGAAATTGATGCAAGAGAGATTGCTCTTGTAATGCAGCACAAGGTACATTTATTTGCTTGTTACTTGCTTCTTCTTTTTCTCAGTTATTGTCAATTTGCTCTTGATTCATTATTAGATTTAGCATAAATGCCAAATAAAGATCATGTTTGCGAGACCTTGGAAATTGAAAGGACAGGTGTTGATCTCTTCTTTCCCCATGTGTGTGTTGGTGATTCGAAAGAGGAAAAAACAGGGGGAAACAAGTTTCTCGAGTTTCTCTTCACGAGTTTCAGCCACTTTCCCTGACGCAAGGTCGGGGTCGTTACGAATAGGACAAATATACACCAAGCCTTTGAAGGATGAGGTTCCAGTTCAGCTCCTACTTCACGACTCTCTTTCCAGAAACTCATTCTCTCCCTTCTTTCTCCTTCAAACTTCGTTCTACCATAACTTTCATTCTACAACTCCAATTCTTGCGCCGCTTTCGCCTTTAGGATCATATGAACGAGCTCTACAAGATAAGGTAAACCATTCTTGGATTTGGTTAAGTTTCGAAAATTTCCTCTTTCTGAGTTAGTGACTGATTAAGCTTTAATCTCTTGTTTCTAAGTGTGGTTTGGGAGAATGGTGGTCACTAGGCAGCTCATTGAAGGTTGTGGATTACTTTGGAGCTGTTAAGGTAAGATTTGTTTGCCATACTTGCTGCTGGAATTCTAGTACAGTGTACATTGATTTCAGTGAGATTGTGTAAGTGACTTCGGATGTTATTTGCCAAAGAATATGCATTTATGCAGAAATCTGAGTATGTGTTCTGTCTGGACAAAATGACCTAGTTCGTATTTATGTTTTAAACTGGGTTTTTTATGGGTGAAAAATAGACATTTCAATGAGTATAAAGGCAAAAAAACTGGGTGTCTGGCACAAAAGAAAAACCCAGTTTTCTTTTGTTTTTGCCTTTATACTCATCGAAATGTCATCATTGGAAAGATAGTCAACACCCAGTTTCAAACTGGGTGTCTGGACTGGACACATTTCGATGACTATCTTTCCAATGAATCTTACACAAGAAAATAAAGGAAAAAATAAAATAAAATAAATGACTTTTGAGGTATAGATGCCCACCACAGTTTAGCCTGTTAAGTGCGCTGACTAATTTCATTATATATATAAAAATAAAAATAAAACTTTTTCAATCAAATAGATGAATAAAAATTCACTAATTTCTTTTCTACAGATGACATGAAAGGAGGATTCAGACCAAAATTCATTCTCCAGCCCGAAGTCAAAATCTGCGTCTGCTAAGCTCTGCAGGAAATGTGGCCACAGTGCCAGAATCCTTGTAGCATCTAAAATTTGATGCCCCAATTTTATATTTTGTTGTTACATTGGAGGGATTCGAACCTGAGTAAGGAATAATCCAAAGCCTTTCAGGCTCAGATTTTATCGCAAACCACAGCACCAAATTATGGAGATCCTATGTTCACTATAATGTAAATTCTGTTAATAGGGTAACATGTCATTAAGTAACAACCCGCGGCTTCATGAAGTTTTAAGTATTGGAGCAGATGATAGACGAGCATTGAGCACTACATAAAACTGAGAAGACGGCTAGAATAGATGAGCAACGTAATAGACAACCCGCAAATAAGAGAAAACCGAGTGTCTTTTGATTCAGAATTGGAAGGGCTTAATTATTGATTGGCCCCATGAAACTTAATTGCATTCTCATTTTTCTAATGAAATTCAATTTGTGTCATTCTGCCTCCTGAAACTCAATTTGTGTCTAATATTACCTAATTTCTGTATGTGCTGCTTAGAGTTTTGTCATTTCCAATGTCTATTAATTATTGTTTTTAGAATAAAACATATGTTTATTGATTGTTTAAAAAGAAAATTAGTTCATTTATGCTATATGCAATCTCATCCATTGGATACTCTTCAATCTCATCCATTGCTCAATCTCCCTCTCTACCCCTTACCCACATAAAAAAAGTCTTCTTTTTTTTCTTTTTTATTTTTTGTCAAAGGAAAAAGTCTTATAGTTAATTTTATAAATTGACATATAGGAAATCGCAGATAGTAAAAAGTCTTTTTTTAGTTTGGTTCACAGAACGGATTTCCTAAGGGATGAGAAATGGCAGATTTCTTTCCCACGTTTGGTAATACCGGGAAAGTAACGGGAGATTTCACTTTATTTCCTTTCCCATGTTTGTTTTGAGTAGGAATGGAAAACAAAGTTTGTATAATTTTTCAATTATATTAAATTAAATAAAAAAAAGTAGGAATGGAAAATAAAGTTTGTATAATTTTTCAATTATATTAAATTAAATAGTATGGTGATGAAGAAGAAGAAGGAGAAAGGAGAAGAAGAATTCGATGAAGAAAAAAAAAACTCAGAGAAACCAGAAAGAAGAAGAAGACGGCGATGGAGCGAAAGAGAGGGTTAGGGTGATTTAGGGTTTATGTATGGTGATGGATATGGGCCTAAAATAGTATGGGTGGGGGGCTTTTTTCTTTTGTTTACAAGAGGGGGTTTGTTTTAGTTGAAAAAAGAAGGAATATCGGCCCAAAACCTTTTTTTTTTTAAAGCCCGAAACTAAAATTAGCAAAAGTTGGAGAGCGTAGGGTTTAAACTCCAAACCTCGAACTTAACCATGATTCCTCTTCTTCTTCGTCTTCTTCTTCTCTCTCCCTATCTCTTTCTCTCCTCCGTCTCTGACTCTCGCTCTCTCTCCTCCGTCTCCGTCTCTCTCTGTCTCTCCATCTCTCTCTCTGCCTCCCTCTCTAGACTCCGTCTCTGTCTATCTCTATCTCGCTCTCTTATTATGGGGATGGGGGTGGTCGGGTCTTGTGGGAGAAAACAGGGGGAGAGTGGGAGAGAAAAAAATAGAGGGAGAGGGTTGATGTGGGTTGCGAGTGGGAAGTTGTAGAGAAGTTTCAATTTTTTTTTCATTTTTAATATACTCAGTCGGTTGCGGTAGCCGACGGAATTGATCTCTAGACACCGCAACCATGACCGGTACTGATCGGTCCGGTTGGTCAACTGCAACCGCGTTGACTTTTTGGTCAACTTTGGTTTACCGGCCGCAAAAGTCGGACGGTAACCAACGGTTTGCGGTACTTTCGGTCCAACCGCACAGCCTTACCCATGAGGAGGGAAAACAAAACCCAAGTTGGGAGGAGGGCTTTACTTTCCCTTCTACTTTCTCATGTGCCAGGCAACCATTTCCCATGCCTAGACTTATCAAACATGGGAAAACAATTGATTTCCCATCCCCAATCCTCCTTTCCCATAAACCAAAAGGGACCTAAGTTTTTTTTTTCTTTCCCTTTTTCATATGGGACAGATGGGTAAGCAATTATATATATCATAGGAATTGCCATGAAAATTCAGAAGCCAGTTCAATTAGGTTTCCGCTTTATTTGGCCATTGGCCAGCATTCTAGTATAGTTTTTGTCCAAAGTGTGAACTACTACATTTTATATATTTTTAGAGAGAATTACTAGAAGGTAGGAGGTACTTGGCACCCACCCTGGCGATAGCCAATCAAAATTTGAACGTGGTTAGTTTACTTAACGCCAGTCTTTGTTTTAAGTTAAATTAAATAAAACGTTAAAATCCCCTCTGCTTTTAGTCTTTGCTTAACTTTAATTAATTCACACTTGCATGCTGTGAGGCCCGAACCTTAGTACAGCTTAACATGGGCTACAGCCCGGTGGCTTTTATTTTTTCTCAGCTTAAACTAACATTTAGCCCGGCTGCAAGAAGAAAGAACAGAGAGATGGAGCAGATGGAGAGAGAAGAAAGAAAAGAAGAAGAGACGAAGAAGGAAAAATAATAAAGAGAGAGAGAGAAGGAAAAAAGAATAAAACAAGAGAGGGAGAGATTAAAAAAAAGAGAGACGAGAAAATAGAATTAAAAAGAAAGAGGGGGGAGATTTGTGTTGGGATGAGATGTTTTTTTAATTTGTCAGGTGCACTGCCCAACAAAATGTGATGTTTTTATTTTATTTTTACTTTCTTTTTTAACTTCAATTCCTTGTAAATATCTTCTTCTTTTTTATTCTTTCTTTGTTTCCCTTCAATCCCTTCCAAATATTTCAATAATATTATCAATAATTTCAACATTTTCTCTGTTTCAAATGTCGTATAATAACAAAAAGTTCTAAATATGATGAAGAAAATATACTGAAAAAAGAGTGCTTATATAAAATAAACATATAACAAACAAGGGCTTATAATTTACCCAAAAAAAATTTAGCCACCCCTGTAGGTTACCTAGTCTAGTTTTTAGTTCCTACAATATGTTGTCCAAGCCTAAAAATCTACAAAAACCAACCAAAATCCACAAAAATTTACCAAATTTTCTTAATATATTTGTACTTTAAGGTAAATTTAGCCTGCCCGATTTGCAATTCATGGGTCCGTCTCGCGCTGTGATCAATATAAATAGTGGAACGAGGGATTAAAAACCTACATGAACTAGATTGTGGTGATCGAGGAGTACTCAAGAACTTCCGAGTTCAGCAATTGTAAGATACCTGCTGTTTCCGTTTTCAGCATAATCGAAACTTGCAGCAGGTTCTTTACTCTGATCCATTGATTTTGCTGTATTTTAATTTGTTTCCAATGTTAATCGTTTTATTAGTCGCTGAACTTAGATTCGATTTGCATTTGAGTCCCTCAATTTCCAAATTCGTTCCCGTGGTCCTTTAACTTCACTTTCGTTAAGACAAATGGTCTTACCATCAATTTTGTTAACTTTTTCTGTTAAATGCAGGGGTAAAATGGTATTTTTACATTAAAAACAAAAAAATGAAAAAAAATAAAAATAAAAGAAAATCAAATAAAAAACCAAAAAATAAAGTTTGGGGGGAGTAGAAATCGGGATAGAGGGGGAGAGAGAGAGAGTTTAATTTTAATTTTTTATTCATATTTTAATCAATGTTGATACAAAAATACCATTTTGCCCTTCCCGTTTTGAACTGAAATATTAATAAAATTGGCTAAAAAACACCTAAATTTCAACGGAAGTATTAATATTGGTAAAAGCTTCAACATAAACAATGCAAATTTTGAGAAAAACACGGAACTTGAGATACGTTTATTTGCACGTGCATGAGTGTTTTGTGGAAAACTCTCAAAATTTGAACGTGGTTAGTTTACCTAACGCCAGTCTTTGTTTAAGTTAAATTAAATAAAACCTTTAAATTTCCTCTTGTTTTAGTCTTGGTTTAACTTTAATTAATTTACACTTGCAGCTGCATCTTCTTCCACGTACTTGCTCAATTTCCCTGTGATCAATATAAATATAGTAGACCGATGGATTAAAAGCCTACAAGAACAAGATTGTGGTGATCGAGTAGTACTCAAGAACTTCTGAGTTCAGCAACTGTAAGATACCTGCTGTTTCCGTTTTCAGCATAATCGAAACTTGCAGCAGGTTCTTTACTCCCATCCATTGATTTTGCTACATTTTAATTTGTTTCTATTTTCATATATGTTGAGGGTATATGATATATCTCGTCTATAGAATATAGAACGAGTTCTGATGCAGCTAGCTAGTGAATTTTATATATATTTTTTGAATATATAAATCTTTTTCTTGGATTTATTTTGTTATTGCAATCTTTCGCTTTGTACTCTTTGGATCTTGAGATATTAAATAATTTCTAGCACCAAAAACTTTGGTTGTCCCCGAATGTGAAACCCTATCTAAAATCCTTGAACACATATCTAAAAAATAGACATTATCATCATTAAACTACATTGCAAGGTGATGATACAGCTTTGTTCCATTTAAGGTTGAAGCATTTGAATTTTACCCTTGCCTATTTATTCAAACTAAAGAAGTATCATTTCACGTGCCATATCATTTACATATTAATTTGTGAATCCTTTGCTGGAAAATTTAATTACAATCATTTTTGCAACTAATAAACACTGTTTAGTCTTGTGGTCACTAGGACAAAGATGATGGCTTCACAAATGGCGAAGAAAACTGATCAGATTGAAAAAAAATGCTACGTTTCTGTTGAATTCTCGGAGCAGTGGTGTATCTACCGGATTCCTAGCAAACTCCGGAATGTAAAAAATGAAGCATACACTCCTCAATTGATTTCAATAGGCCCTTTCCACCATGGCAAGCCGGAACTGGGGGATATGGAAAGACTTAAAATGAGATATTATGAGAATTTCTGCCAACGAACTTCAAGGAAAAAGGAGGAACTAGAAAACTTCATCCGTGAGAAAGAAGAAGACAATCTTCGTTGTTATGCAGGGGCCATCAAGCCTGATATTGAATTTGCGAAGGTAATTCTAATTGATGCCTGCTTCATCCTTGAACTCTTTTTGAGGAACTGTGAACCCGAAAAGCATGAAAATTATTACCTTTTAAGATCGCCATTGCTGAGGAAAGCTGTCCAGCAGGACCTGATACTCTTGGAAAATCAGCTTCCTTATCCTCTTCTTCAAGCGCTATATCACTTTGCCAACCCCACCTATTCCAGTTCCAATCCCCGAAAAAATGTTCAGGAGAAAGAAGAGGCGGATGACCTGCACAGCTGCTTGCCTTGCTTCCAGCCTTGTTTTCCAATTTCCCGCTCGACCCCTTCTAGATCTGATGATCATCGTATGGAGATTGAGAAAACCGAACATGCTTATGATCACCCCTGCTTCCAGCCTTGTTTTCCAATTTCCCGCTCGACCACTTCTACATCTGATGATCATCGTATGGAGACTAAGAAAACCGAACCTGCTTATGATCACCCCTTTCTAAAGCTTACTTGTGAGTTCTTTAAGGAATACACGAAGTTACAACCCATTAAGAATGAACAAGTGAAACATTTCACTGACTTGGTAAGATATTTTATGTGGCCAGAAAAAGAGATTATGCGGACAGAAAACATGAATTGGGAAGGAAATGGCGAGTACATCCGTACCAAAACTATATACGACGTAAGAAAGCTGAAGGAAGCAGGGGTGAAGTTTAGGCCAAATGAAGGTGAACGCTACGTCATAAAAAGAGTTGAGGACCACAAATGTAATTTCAAAATGGCATGTTTTAGAAATATGAACTTGAAGCTTACAAAATTTCGGGCCAGGTATGGGGAAGATTGCATTATTCGAAACGTGATGGCCTTGGAGCAGCTTATGTACCCAGAGGAGGCTTATGTTTGCAGTTACTTTTTGATGCTGGATCAGCTTGTGGACACTGTGGAAGATGTGAATGCGCTGATTGAAAGCCATGTTATAGTTAACTTGCTAAGCAGCAGCGACGCAGTGGCGAAGCTGATTAATTCACTTTGTCAGGAGATTATGGTTAGTGGAACCTGCTATACAAATATCTGTAGTAAGCTTAAGGAGCACTACGAAACCAGCTTCTGCAACCGTAACATTTCGATCCTGAAACGAGTTTACTTCAAGGATCTTTGGAAGGGCAGTTCAACTATAGTTGGACTCTTTGTGCTGGTTTTCTCCATCATTGGATCCATTAAGTCTCTCATGAAGTAAAGCTTGATTAGTTTCTAGTCTGATTATTATTTTAAATAATTAGCTCAAGTGGTGGGCTGGGTAACTGTTGCATTCCTAAAAGGACACAAATTAATGTGCAAACAACCAATTAAAAATACCCGCAAGTGCACGAATCTAATGAAGTATAGATTATGTAAGTACGGGGTCGATCCCACGAAGAACTTGTCGGCTCCCTATAAGTTCTAATTTGAGTACGTAAAGAACACTTATAAACAGATTAAGATAATTCTATTACGAACGTTAACTTGCCATATTAAGAAATAATTTTGCATTTGTCTTTTTATTATTATTATTATATATATTTATATATTTATTTATTTTTTAAATTTTTATTTATTTATTCTGGTTTGAAGTATTTTCTAATGAAACAAGGAAAAGTCATGGCTACCCCTAAAAAAATTATCTTCTCTCCGACATTTTCAATCTCATTTCCTATATGAGATTTAATTCAACAAATTTCATACTATGGACGTTTCATATTACGTTCATTCTTAAGGCTCACAGTTTGCTTGGATTTGTTGATAGATCATGTCTTGTTCAAAGAAATTCACTTTGAATGATTGACTTAAGAGATCTATCCAAGTGAATACTTTGGCCAAATCCTAAACGAAGTTAAGTTGATATTTCACTTTGTATACTGCTGCTAACTTACTTTCTTTGTACAAGATGCTTTGCTATATATGAATAGTATCATTTACTGTACATTAGTGGTTTTGATAAAATGAAACACCACTTATATTTTTTCGCTTTGCAATGTTTTGTTTGATATCATGCTTTCTTCAACTATGGATGCAATGTCCTTTTGGTATTTAGAAAAAAAAAAAGGAAAATTTAGTAATCAGTTTTGTTGTATGAGTAATAAATTGTTATGGGGTTGCAGTGTGCCAAAAGACTCGGTTACCAAGCTCTCTAAATCTGATATACATAAAGACTCGGAATGCGCAAAGAAAAATTTGGAGCAATTGATTCTGCCAAATGTTTTAGAATTTGATGATCTGAGACCTCTCTTTTATTTGCTCAGCGTATAAAAAATGGCTTTCAAGACTCAAGGGAGCTGCAGTAAAAGACTGAGTCTCAAATAAGGAAACATACGAAGAAATTTGGCAGCGAAAAGCATTAAAAACACCGGAGGATGATGAGGCGGTGAAGGGATTTCCAGAAGTTGAGTTGAAGTGAATGTTATAAGGAGGTTGTAGCTCCGAAAGTTGTTGGCCTCCATTTTTACCATGGGTGGAGAAGTGGCGTGAATAAGCTAAGGCAGACCTCAAAAGAATCTATTGGAAAATGTTGATTTTGGTAAACAGTATGTGGTCCGGAGACAGATAACTTTTGCATCCCTATTTTTGTTGTCAATTATTGTAATGTGTTCAAGATTCATGTACCAATGTGGACATGCAACTACGAAGCATATCCAGCTTAACAAGTTTCTTTGCATTAAAATTGGATGACAATAAGACGGAAAGAGATTCTCTCTCGCTAGCGAGGAAAGACACAAGTTAGGGTTAGGGTTTGGTTAGTGCGCCGTCACCTCCTCTTCAGTTTCGTCCGCCTTCCTCAGCTAGTCTCTCTGCCCTCGCGCCTTCGACCTCGCCTTCCAGTGCACCCTCATCACTTCCTTTCACTCGCACTCTATGCAATAGCGCACTCGACTTTGCCTTCCTGCATCATCGTCGCATGCCCTCCCCTTCCAATGTCGTCGTCGCGCTCCCTCACCTTCCAACGTCGTTGTCGTCCCTCTTCAACAACCCTCTCTTCGAGGGTTTGAGCCGCTGCCATGTCTGCTCCGGTTATTGCTCCCGATGAAATAGTTGATGAGATCAAATGCTCTTTTGGAAGTCGATTGGTTCTTACATCACGCGAACTCGCTAGTGTGGTCATTGGGTCCTCTGATGTCTCTGATCGCTTCGTTATAGTTTTATCTATAGTCTCATGGCTCAAGTGTTTTGAGTTCAACCTATCAACTGAGATAGTTTTATAAAAACTTTCTCGCAGTTATGGAAAGGCTCTGAGGATGCTTCTATTAATTAAGGAAGTTGACACCAATCGTTTTTGGGTGTGCTTCGTCAGTGATTGAGACAAAAAAACGAATTCTTGATATGGAACCTTTGGGCTTTTCAGCGGTCTCTGATCTTAGTGATGGATCTTCTGGATGATGGTTGTTTGCATTCCTTATCTCTTTCTCTAGTACGTTTTGGGTTCAATTGCAAGGAGTCCCTGGATTTTGTATGACGGTTGCAGTTGCTGAGGCTATTAGCGCTACCCTGGGTGGACAACCGTAATGGCACTGATTGTGTAAGGCGTTTCGTTCGCATTCATGTGTGCTTTGACGACATGCTTCCTCTTATTCGTCGGACACCGGTTATCTTTCCAAAAGTAAGAGATAAGACGGTATAGTTTAAATATGGGGTAAATTACTCAAATGGTTCTCAAATTTATACCCGATTTACATATTGGTCCGTCAATTAAATTATTCGTTCAAATGGTCCATCAACTCTATATTATTCGCTCCATTGATCCCACCGTCTAATTTTCTGCTAGATTTAACCAAATTTTAGGGTAAATATGACTTTTCATAATTAACAAATAAAAATAAGGTTACAACAAATACAAAATTAGAAAATTTTGAAGAAAATGAGATTAAAAAAAAAAAATTATAATCCTAAGAACAGACCCAGAACTCACCCCCTCTTCGCCTCCTCTTGCAGTTTTCTCCTCTTATTCTCCCATGACCACCCTCCACTCCCATACAAATCCTCACCCCACCTCCGCTCTTTTCTTTTTTACCCCTGAACTTACCCCTGGGGGGTTTTCTTCTCATGCCATTCCCCCATGACCACCACCTTTCTCTTCCAGTTGTAAAACAATCCACAACCAAAAGCTAAATTGTTCAAATTTGTTAGTACTTTGATCATTTATGGGACAATTTTAGCAAATACAAACTTCCCAACTTGTAGAAGCAATAGCAAGCATTGGCTAAGAGGATCTATGCCCCAGCCATCTTGGTGGAGGTGGGGTTGATGCCCCATGCTACCCAGCCGTTAGATTGGGAGGGCGTAGAGACAAAGGCGATGGATAGAGAGGAGTTGGAGGTATTGTAGGTCCAGTGGAGGTAGGAGCTGAAGATGGGGAGGTCGGGTGAGACTAGCAGAGCTAGGAAGGAAGAGAGGAAGAAGAAGAAAAAGAAGAAGGAGAGAGAGAGAGAGAGAGAGTTGATGGACGAAATGACCAATTTGCCCTCATATTTAATGGAAACATTGACAGAGTGTAACGACAGGACCAATGGAGCGAATAATATAGAGTTGATGGACCATTTGAACGAATAATTTAATTGAGGGACCAAAATGTAAATCGGGTATAAGTTTGAGGACCATTTGAGTAATTTACCCTTAACTATGAATATATTCCGCAATATTATTTTACTTGTGGCAAAATTGGTCATCCTACCCAAATGAGACGTTGTGAAAGAACCTATTCAAATTGGAATGACTGTGCAATTGAATCCTTCTCTTATGTTTATACTCCTTTTTCACATTATTAGATCATGGAATTCAATTGTCAATATCCTAATGCGAGTCATTCCTTTTATATGATTATCCTGGTAAGATTTGAAGACTTCATCTTTCAAGTCTTATCCACTACTCTACGCAGAGATTTGACTAATCATATCTTGGAGTATTCTCTCTCCTTTACTGAGAGTAGAGATTCCTTGTTATACATTCATTTACTTCCATGAATCTATTGAGAATCCTGATGAGCACCTTTAAGCTATGCCTAATTCAGCATGACCGTATAATGCCCTCAAAGATTAACAACATAGCCACAAAACATCTATGATGCCTCAGGTCTAAGGATTAGTTTGCACCATTGCAATTTATGAGTTCCAGCTTGACATGTGAGTAAAGACTTCCATGTTGTAACTTATGGGTTGGATTGCATTCAGTGTACTTGTTCTTCTACCACAACCTACACACATATCGATGTGTCTCCACACTTAATTTCTTGAGACCTTACCATTCCCTATATATAGAGTTGATACTGTGTGTACTGGTCTTTGCAGAATATTGACGCCCAATCAATATTCCTATGACCAGGAAAATATTCAGGATTCAGGGATGATGAGAAGTCTCCATGTATGCAATCTCATTACATAGCTCTCATATCCACTTATGCATTCCTTGGACTATGGTTGTTCTACATATTGAAAGATAATATAGGATGATTAAATGTATAAAACAACCTTTCTTGCCCATTGATAACATAATATGTCTTTTATCAAAGATGTCCTTAACTCTAACTATTACATAATTAGTTGTCTTTAAGGGCATATTTCTAACAATCTCCCACTTGCACTTTAAAGCCAATCTGACATGTATCTAAAACCCATCTTCTCCATGTGTCGGTCCAGCTGAAGCTGACTCATAGGCTTTGTGAGTGGATCTGCTATGTTGTCTGTTGAAGCCACCTTGAGCACGCTAATATCTCCATCAGCAACATATTCCCTGATTAAGTGATAGCGCCTCTGAATGTGCTTGGATCTTTGATGAGACCTTGGTTCCTTGGCTTGTGCTATAGCCCTATTGTTGTCACAGTATAAAATGACTGGTAACTCAATGCATGGAACCACTCCAAGTTCAGTAATGAACTTCTTCATCCAGATCGCTTCCTTTGCTGCTTTCGAAGCAGCTATGTACTCTGCTTCAGTTGTGGAGTCCGCAGTGGTGCTCTGCTTGCAACATCTCCAACGGATTGCCCTTCCATTCAATGTGAACACATATCTAGAAGTGGATTTACGATCATCAACATCAGAGGTACTTTAACACAGTCTTTACATCACTCCAGTGTTCTGATCCTGGGTTTGATTAATATCTTCTTGTGATGCTCACAGCATAGCTGATATCAAGCCTCGTACACAGCATGACACCCATTAGGCTCCCAATTAGGGAGGCATATGGGATCCTGCTCATCTGTATCACTGCTTCTAGGGTTTTAGGGCTCATTGTCACATCCAGGATCGCTCCGCCATAGCACAATATTGTCCGCTTTGGGCCCCCCTCTCTGCCCTCTTTGAACTCACGAGCAACTTCCCAGTGAGTCACCCATCCTGGGATTACTCTAGCCCCAACTTGCTTAACTTCGGAGTTCCCATGAATCCGAAGCCATTGAGCTAGGTGGGCATGTGGAATGTTACAATCCTCCCCCCTTAGGGGCCCGACGTCCTCGCCGGCACACTCGCACCACACGGCAGAGTGGCTCTGATACCATTTTATCACATCCCAGATTGGCTCTGCCGTAGCACGATATTGTCTACTTTGGCCCCCCATTGCCTTCACGGTTTTGTTTCTGGGAACTCACGAGCAACTTCCCAGTAGGTCACCCATCCTGGGATTGCTCTAGTCGAAACTCACTTAACTTCGGAGTTCCCATGAATCCGAAGCCAGTGAACTCTCAAAAGGCCTCGTGCTAGATGGAGGTGGGCATGTACATATAAGGCACATCAACCCCTCTCCGTTGGTCAATGTGGTCTGATACCATTATGTCACATCCCGAATCAGCTCCACCGTAGCAAGATATTGTCCACTTTGGGCCCCCCTCTCTCCCCTCACGGTTTGTTTCTGGGAACTCATGAGCAACTTCCCAGTGGGTCACCCATCTTGGGATTGCTCTAGCCCTAACTTGCTTAACTTCGGAGTTCCTATGAATCCGAAGCCAGTGAGCTCCCAAAAGGTCTCGTGCTAGATGGAGGTGGGCATGTACATATAAGGCACATCACCCCCTCTCCGTTGGTCGATATGAGATGTTACACTCATGCTCTTAGACAGGTGAATACCATGTCTGATTGGCAGAAAACCCCTCTTGGAATGTTCCATTTTGGAATCTTCTGAGCACTTTGTCCACATACAGGGATTGAGATAATCCAATTAGTTTTCTCGATCTATCCCTATAGATCTTGATACCCAGTATGTAAGATGCATTTCCCAGGTCCTTCATTAAGAAGGTCTTTGATAACCATAGTTTCATAGAGGTCAACATGCCTATGTCGGTTCCAAACATTAATATGTCATCTACATATAATACGACTGCGCTCCCACTATTTTTCTTGTATACACAAGGTTCATCTTCATTTTGGCTAAAACCATAACCTTTAACGGCTTCATCAAAACAAATGTTCCAACTCCTTGAAGCCTACTTCAGTCCATAGATTGACCTTTGAAGTTTGCATACTTTCTTCTCTTCATGTTTAGATATGAATCCTTCAGGTTGATCCATGTAGATTTCTTCCTGAAGGTGGCTATTCAGAAAAGCCGTTTTCACATCCATTTGCCATATCTCATAGTCATAATATGCTGCTATGGCGAGAAGTATGCGGATGGATTTTATCATTGCTACAGGAGAGAAAGTTTCTTCATAGTTAATTCTCTCTCTTTGTCTGTAGCCTTTAGCTACTAATCTAGCTTTATAGGTCTCCACCTTGCCATTTGATCCCTTCTTCCTCTTGAAGACCCATTTGTTTCCTATTGGTACAATACCTTAGAATGGGTCGACCAGAGTCCAGACTTGGTTGGCATACATAGAATCCATCTCAGACTTCATGGCTTTATGCCATTTCTTTGAGTCAATGTCCAACATTGCCTTCGTGTAGGTTTCAGGATCTTCCATGTCATCTCCCAGGTGCTTTATCACCTACGTGAAGGATCTTCCATGTCATCTCCCATGGTGTAAGCCCAGCTATCTATCAGGTGCTTTACTGGTCCCTTTAGACCTACGTGAAGGTTGGGTGAGTGTGGGTAAAGGGACCGGATTGTCAACTGGATCAGACTCTACTTCAGGTTCATGAGGCTCTCCAAACTCTTCCTTGAGCTCAACCTTTTGCACACAGGTGTCATCCAATGCAAAATCAATCGAAAGAAATCTTGCAATCTTGCAACAAACACCTTTTGTTTGTTTGGATGGTAGAAGTAGTATCCTAAAGTTTCCTTTGGATATCCAATGAATCTACACATTTCTAATCTAGTGTCTAGCTTGTCAATATCATGCTTCTTGACATAAGCCGAATAACCCCATATCTTAAGATGATTAAGACTTGGCTTCTTCCCTAACCACATTTCATATGGTGTTTTGTACACAGATTTGGAAGGTACTCTATTTAGCAGGTATGTTGTAGTTTGAAGTGTATATCCCCAAAACGATACTGGCAAGTCAGTATAACTCATTATTGATCAGACCATGTCCATCAACGTTTGGTTTCTCCTTTTGCGGAGAAAAAATTTAAATTGTGAAGTTCCCGGTGGAGTCCACTGAGATAGGATCCCATGTTTCTTGAGATATTCAAGAAACTCAGTACTCAAGTATTCTCCTCCTCGATCTGATCTTAGAATCTTGATACTCTTTCCTGTTTGCTTTTCAACTTCGTTCTTGAATTCTTTGAACTTTTCAAAGGCCTCGGATTTGTACTTTATTAGGTATACATAGCCCAACCGAGAGTAATCATTGGTGAATTTAATGAAGTAAGAAAAGTCACCCCTTGATGTAGTGGACAATGGCCCACATACATCAATGTGGATTAATTCAAGAAGCTCAGTGACTCTTTCCCCTTTTCCTGAAAAAGGCAAGTTTGACATTTTGCCTTGAAGACAGGATTCGCAGGTGGGCATAGGGACCGAACCCAAAGATTCAAGGTATCCCTGTTTGACCATCCTTTGTATCCTATCCTGGCCAATGTGTCCTAACTTTAGGTGCCAAACTTGAGTCGGATTGAGTTCTTCTCTGGGCCTCTTAGGTCCTGGCATCTCAATCAAGCAATTGCTATTTTCCACAATTTGAATTTGGTAGAGAGCATTGATCATAGTACATTTACATATCATTCAATTGCCTTGTTGTAAAGAGCATCCCATTCTATTGAATGTGACAGTGTAATCTTTATTCGGCAATGCTAAAACAGATACTAGGTTCTTTACGCAACTTGGAAGATAAAGACATTCTTTAAGTTCAAGTGTCTCCGCTGTGGTAGCTTAAGGTGGAAAGTGCCTATTGCTTTCGTAGATATTTGGGTACCATTACTGACACATAGCACTATTTCCCCTTTTGACAATTTCCTTTGATCCTGAATCCATTATCGATGTGGAAGTTTCAACGGCCATTACTGACTCAAGGACAAAATTGCTCTCTTCATAAGTTTTGCTCTTTGTGCATGAAAGATGTACATTACATCTCTTCTTCCTTTTAGCATCCTTATGGAAGCTAATCCCTTTTGACATTATATGGTTCATTTGAGGCTTGCTTTGTGTAATGTGTTATAAATGGGGTTCTACAGAAGTATCTACAAACATAACAGAAATAAAATTAGATTGTTTTGGTTAAGGCCATAGATTTAGGGTCTTTAAATTCTATGGCTCCTCCCACCTTGGATCACCGCACCATAATAGGATCTAGGGATAACACAAATAATAAAAGAGAGTCATTCTACTCCTTCACATCATGATGTGAGTTCCCATATAATTTGGCCTCTAGCTAATGTATACCCCCGAATATTATCGTGAGGCACCATTTGTACTAGTTAAGTTTTAGCCCACCATTCTTGCAAAGTATAGTGATACAATCATGAACCTCATCATAATAGAATGTTGGTCCATGTTTGAGCCTATCCTTACAACATCCAATGTATAAATCAATTCTTCCTAAGCAAGAACATCTTGCTGTTAACCCCCCATATCTAAGGCAAAGCCTTCACAAGGGTCAAGCCTATTTGGAATTCACCATGGTAGAAGGCCACGACTAGGCTTTCAAAAAGTCTATCGTTTTTCTACTTAATTTAGTTAATTGAGGGTTTTAAGGTCTCATCATAAACATGTTTAATCCAATTAAACTACTTGGCCTAGGACAACTATTATTCTAAATCATATTAGTAGTTGTACGATACTCCCACTATTTGTTTTGTAAATCAAATCAATTTCATAAACCTCTTTTATTTGAGATTTGGGAATATGCACTACTACTAACGGAAAGCCTTTGCATTTTCTTAAGTTTAGATAAATAGTCATCTATAGGCTTATAGATGATTAAGGACTTGATTTCGATTTAACATCTAGCCAAGATGTCGGATCTAAGGCCTTTGGAAAGAGGTTGATTTTATTACGTGCCTTAACTACTTAAAACATTCATGGTTGTTATTGGGTTTGGACCCATTTATAATACAAGTAATCTTGACTTGATTATTCCTTCTTCCCTATAACTATTTGAGAATAGAGAAATTGAGATAGAGAACTTAATTTACAAACCAATAAATCAAACCTATTCCATTCATCTAATGAATAATTGGCCAATCACATTGTGTCATGTATTTGTGTTCATAAGTCCATAATCATCTCTTTGATTATTTTATCTCATTAGATAATAAATCTAATTCTAAAATTTGTTATTGGATAATATGGGCTTAATGCAAAAATCCTTTTTCAAATCTTTATGACTCTTCATAAATCACACAAAAATCCTAAATTCATGCAAAAATCATATCCATGCTTAGAATTTCAAGACTAACACAACCATGTAAACATTTCACACATGGACACACACAAGACCCAAAAAGCCCCTCTTTGTCGCCACCCCCATTGGTGTCATCTCTTGATTTTTCTTTTCGTAGTCCTACTCATTCATCCTATATCCTATATCTCATATCCTATGAATAAGTGGCATGAAAAAGAAAATCTAACACATATATCACATAAGTTTGAAAACAAGCCCATATTAAAACCAATAACCAAAATAAAAGGCTCAAAGAGACTAGACCTTGGCTATTGATACCACTTGAAGGAAACATGCATCTAATGCTTAGGAAATGAACTTTAGCCACAACCTATACAACAAAAACATTCTAAATTGCGGATTCATTTTGTTTATACTAGTTGAGCTAAACCTTTTTCATTTTAAACCAAGTATCTTAGCCTAGTCTCTTTGAACACAAATAGAAAAAAGAAAAAGGGAATAGATATTTACCCTTGATGACCTTTTCGTGATTTCTCAAGAATGAACAACTTTGTTGGAAAGGCCTTTTGTTTCTATTGATTTTGACTCCTTCACCTTAAGCTCCAAGATTGGAGTCCTCTACCTCACCACACCAAATGCTCCTAGAGATGAAGAGAAGGCAATCAAGAAGTAAGGATGCTAGTCTACTTCTTGATTGGATCAATATTTTGGTTTATGGAAGATGAGATACAAAGAAGATCACTCATCAACCAAAGTAGGAAACCAAAAACCCCTTGCTAGGTTTTCTCCAAAATTTAGCTTATATAGGACAACACAAAAGGCAAGGGAATTTGGGTGGGTATTTGGGGCTCCATTTGGTCCATGGGTCATGTAATCTTATGCCACTTATCCCTTGGGTGTAAGACCCGTGTCTTGGGGAAACAAGAACGGTGAGCAATCCCACATCGCTTGGGGAGGGAAAAGTGAAGTGCCTTATATGTGTGGGCACCTATCTTCCTAGCAAGAGGCCTTTTGGGCAAGATAGCATTAGCTTGAGCCCAAGAACAAAATCGTGAGGGGGGAGGCCCAAAGCGGACAATATCTTGCTAGGGGAGTCGGGTCGTGACAAAATGGTATCAGAGCTGGACCCCGATCGGAAGTGTGCCAGCGAGGAAGCTGGGCTCCAAGGGGGGTGGATTGTAAGACCCGTGTCTTGGGGAAACAAGAACGGTGAGCAATCCCATATCGCTCGGGGAGGGAAAAGTGAAGTGCCTTATATGTGTGGACACTTCTCTTCCTAGCAAGAGGCCTTTTGGGCAAGATTGCATTAGCCTTAGCCCAAGAACAAAACCATGAGGGGGGAGGACAATATCTTGCTAGGGGAGTCGGGTCGTGACATTGGGCCCAATAGCCTTTTGGGCTATTTTGTCCCTTTCCTTTTAAATCATATTTAAAAGCCCAATCTAATATTTCTATATGTCAATATTAATTCCATGATTAATCATTTAATTATAATTTAACTATTAAATTATATATAATCTTACTTAATTGACCCGGTTGAACTATTTGGCTTTGGTCAATTGCTCTGGTCAACATGTTGACTTTTGACCGTTGACTTTGACATTTGATTAACCACCATTGACTTGTGTCTCCTCATTTCATTTCTCCTCATTTGTACCTCTAATCACATTCTTTGGGTGTGCAGATCCGTAGGTTCCCTATAGCAAGGTAATGGGTTGACTCAACTCCTCAGAGATGATACACGAATTAAATTCCATAATTTAATTCTTCCTATTAATAAAGGTTAATCGAAACCTTTTACAACATCCACAAACTATGGTTGTCGCCTAGCAGCAAGTCATGGTTATCCGAGCTAAATGAGACGTTGTGAAAGAACCTATTCAAATTGGAATGACCGTGCAATTGAATCATTCTCTTATGTCTATACTCCTTATTCACATTATTAGATCATGGAATTCGATTGTCAATATCATAATGTGAATCATTCCTTTTATATGATTATCCTGGTAAGATTTGAAGACTTCTTCTTTCAAGTCTTATCCACTACTATGCGCAGAGATTTGACCACTCATATCTTGAAGTATTCTCTCTCCTTTACTGAGAGTAGAGATTCTTTGTTGTACATTCATTTGCTTCCATGACTCTATTGAGAATCATGATGAGCACCTTTAAGCTATGCCTAATTCAGCATGACCGTATAGTGCCCTCAAAGATTAACAACATAGCCACAAAACATCTATGATGCCTCAGGTCTAAGGATTACTTTGGACCATTGCAATTTATGAGTTCCAGCTTGACATGTGAGTAAAGACTTCCATGCTGTAACTCATGTGTTGGATCGCGTTCAGTGTACTTGTTCTTCTACAAGCACCTACACACATATCGATGTATCAACACACTTAATTACTTGAGACCTTGCCATTCCCTACATATAGAGTCGATACTGTGTACTGGTCTTTGCGGAATATTGATGCCCAATCAAGATTCCTATGACAAGGAACATATTCAGGATTTAGGGATGATGAGAAGTCTCCATTTATGCAATCTCATTACATAGCTCTCATATCCACTTACGCATTCCTTGGACTATGGTTGTTCTACATATTGAAAGATAATATAGGATGATTAAATGTATAAAACAACCTTTCCTGCCCATTGATAACCTAATATGTCTTTTATCAAAGATGTCCTTAATTCTAACTATTACATAATTAGTTGGCTTTAAGGGCATATTTCTAACGGGAGTCCGTGGACTCTCCCTCACCCCTATCTTTCCCTTACTCCATTGTTTTGGCGGTGGTCAATTCATTACGTCGCCAACATGGGTCAGCTGGCGGTGCTGCCTAATTGTTCCAGCTTTCTTTTATGGGATCCCATGTGTTAGAGCTAATCTTTCCCCTTCTTGTCGCGCCTCTGTCCCTAGAAGCCCCGGTGATGGACAACAACAATGGCTTTGCAGATTCTTCTCCGAATCCTGTTGACAAAACCCACCCCGAATTCCTTGGAATCCATGACGGACCCTGTGGTTTTTCTGACATCCAACCAATGCTAGGCCCACTTACTAATTACAAACCTCCTCTTCCCTTAAAACAAAGGAAAATGGGGTTGAGACTTCTGTCGAAATTTCGGCAGAGTCTTCCTTGAAAAACAGACTTTATCAAATTTTTCAACATGTCAAAAACACAATTTAAAATCACCAACCTTCAGCATGCACAAAGTACGTCACACACAATAAACAAATAGGCCTCCTGCCTGCCTCATAACCAAACATTTTCTAAAATGTTCTTGCTTTTGAACTCCTTTGTAAATCCATACACATGTACCAATTATCGTAACAGCAATCAAAAAAGACCTTTCTCCTTCCAAAATTCATTTCCACACTTAGAACAATAAAAGCGTAGCTCAAACAGTTTATTTTGCAATTGCACCTAGGTTAAATCCCAGGCTACCTACTTACCCATTAGTAAGGGATTAAGCCACACGTAGTTCTTATATCCACAATCACGATTCAGATAATATACGATTATTTAAAGTAATACCAACAATTAAATTTAGATTCATTTACAACTTCAAATTCGACAAGGCACACACTGAACACTTTATAAGTTACTTTCCTTTTATCAGTTCTTTCCCGCAACCATACCCTATCCAAGGCGTATGTTGCCAAACAACACTTTCCAGATGGAGCTATAAGTTCCATATCCACTTGTTTGTATAATCAATAGCTTTTGTTATTCACAACTTCAAACCAAGGACAAATTCAACCAGTTACATTATGACACAAAAATAATACCGATCGTAGTTTTCAACGTAAAAGAGTTCAAAACCCATATCAGTTCTTACTTTCCAAGCTATAAATCAAACGTTCATACCTGTGCAGAGTACTCACGAAGCACAAGTTCACGAATCTCAATCCGAATACGAATCCACATATATATATGCACACCCCACACCATTATCATGTACCAGGGAAAAACAATCCAACACGGGGATTGTTTGACTAAACCACATGGAAGAATCCTCAATTGACCATGTGGCTAGGGAATAAGCTGTCCAACCGGGGGACTAGGCTTACCAGCATGCACGGCAGAATCATCAATACTCGTACGCCTATTACAAGTCCTACGCACGCAGACTACCCCGCTAAGGGTCTACGGTAACACCCTGTCAATGGTGCCCGAGTTCCGATCATACCCAAGTATCCATTTCCATGTATCCAAGTATCCATATCCACTGTTTCCAAGTATCAGTATCCAATGGGAGGTACATATGATAGTGCATATCATGTACTGAGGAAAACAATCCAACATGGGGATCATTTGGCTGAACCACACAGAGGAATCCTCAACAACCATGTGGCCAGGGACGAGCCGTCCAATCGGGGGACTGAACTCACTAGCACGCACAGCACAATCCTCAATACTCGTGCACCTGTGACTAGTTCTATGTGCCCAGACTACCCCGCTAAGGGTCTACAGTAACACCCTGTCAAGGGTGCCTGGGTTTCGACATATCCAAACCATAACCACAATTTCCAAGTATCCATTATCCATTAATTCCTGTATCTGTATTCAAAGAAGAGGGGGGGGGGGGGGTTACATGAGATGGCGTGTCATCGCCAAGATCCAAAGTCCACTTTCATAAACTAATATATATAATAAAAGATCATATTCTCAAAATCCAATAATAATAATACTAACAATAGAAATCCCAAGAAATCCCATAATCATATATTCCATAACTCAAAATATTGTAGTAAAGACAGCAACTCTCAAAAGCATATACTCCAAACCCCACACATTCATAACCTCCAACCAAAAATATTAAATACCAACCGATTCAGTTTCCACAATCATAATTGAATTCCAGATTCACACAGGAATTATCGTCATTCAATATCAAATCATGCATCAATTCACACCATCCCCAAAGCTTCAGTTATATCAATATAACAGCCATTAACCACAATTAAACAATATTATAATCTCAAAATTAAAACACTATAAACATACCCTTCAAATGTTCAGAGAGTAATGCACACTAAATCAAATGTCCAAACACTACCAAAACTCGTTATACGGCCTCAACCGCACATTTAAAATCAAACCCAAGTTCCCGGGACTTAACGTGGACCTGCCACCTTAGAAAAGTCCTAAGGCTATTCTAGTACTTTCCAAAGGATGGGACGGTTTCAAAAGACCCGTCGTCAACAGTTTGGTCAAACTTTCCATTTTTGGTCAACAAGGCCCGCGGGGCCCACGACCTCCGATTTCAAATCCGAAATTTCCTACAGCTCCAACAAGGTCTACTGAACATGTCTTGAAAGTTTGGTCTCGATCGAGCTGTCAGATCGCTCTCCATCGCACAATCAGACAGTCACCGGTTTATCTAACCCTAAAATCATTAATTCGGAGTATCCAGGATTCCGATTCTCGATCCGTGAGTTTCTACACAATCCGTGAGGTACAGAGAACAACATACTTGGAATTGGAGAAGATCCAAGGGTCCGAACATATCAAACCCAGATATCGTCTAATATGCGTAAATTCGTTCCACTGTCATACGATAACCAAATTTGAATTCAAGCATACCGTCACGCTCAGGAAGACATAGGGAGTTTTTTTTAATACAATGGGCCGCCACCAAGTGGCCCACGTGCCGGCAGCACGTGGGTGCCTTGAGAAAATTCCGGCGACGGAAAATTCTCAAAACACCCTACAATACCTATACCAATACGTTCAGACTAACAAGGGGAGTGATTTTTGTTCTTGGACTACAGCCAAAACCTAACCGAAACTAGCCGAAATCGTCGACATAACCGGGGGTTTGAAATTGATCTCTAAAACCTCAAAATTAACACAAACCCATCACATAAACAGGTAGAGCACGAAGAGTAGATGAAGTTTCATACCTGGTTCGACGATTTTGGTCGTCGGACTCACCGAAAATCGCACGAACACTGCCGACGACGACATGTGGGTTTTGGCTCGGTTGTTTTTTAGTCCAAAATCACAACCAATCTTCGAGTTTCGAAGGTGGAAATGTTTATGGATGCGTAGAGGAGGAAGATATGATTTTATTGCAACAAGAATCGTCATATTACGCCGCCTGAAGAATCGACTGTCACACGGAGGAGAGAGAGAAGGGGAGAGAGCTAATCTGTTTTTAAAATCCAACTTCGAAAAAAATTACGATTGTGCCACTGCACTTCCGTTGACCACAACTTCTTCCTTAAAACTCCAATTTGGGCCCACTACGTGTCTACGAACTCGTGAAAGCGAGCCCTATGCAATGGTGCCACTCATTTCTCCAAAATCCTTCCAGATCAAAAAGTGACCAAAATGACCCTACCCCCAAGGGCAAAAATTGTAATTTCACAAATTAATTAAATAATAATTAATTTGGGTCGGGATGTTACACCTGTGGTCCCAGTTGTCTCTGATCCCTTTGATCTCATGCCCATTATTCATTTATCTGATGGTACCTCGAAAAGGAAGGGTCGTGGTAGACCCAAAAAAGGGGAGACTTCCCGTAGTGCTTCTGGCTTGTCTAGCATCAAGCGCAAGAACCCTGAGAAAGCCTCAACTGATAATGATGTTTTGGATCATAGAGTGGATTAAGTTTTTGCAGTGGTACCCGTGTTGTTATGCCTATGGAGACTGGTCTAATGGGGTGTCTTAGGGACCTCCCTTATGCTATTCAAATAAACATTCGTCGGCCTGTTATCCTACGAATACATTGCTGCCTGATTTCTCCTTCAGGTTAAGTGGCTCAAGCCAGGTTTGTCTTCTGGTTGTGTGTTCTCCCTCTGTGCTCTCCCTCCCAGGATACCAGTGCAACTTTGACTGCCTTATGGACCATGTTTTCATAGGAGGTTTTCTTTGTCAGTGTGAAGAAGTTTGAGGTGTGTTTTTTGGGCTTTTCTTTTCTCTAGCCTGCTCGTTGTGTCTTGTCCAGTGTCTTGTTTTCAGGTGTCTTTGTCTGCCTCAGATTTTGGGTTGAGATACTTTACCTCTATAGCAGTACAAAGGCCTCTGGTTTCATAGTGATTTCTTTTGGTGTTGGTTTCTTTGTTGGGTTTTCCTTTTTTTTGTTTACTATGCAGTCAAGCGTGACCTGATTTGGACTCTCTTACTAGTCCTTGACATGTGTGGTACTCTTTTCTCGCCTGGGTTTTCCTAGGAAGGTTTTAATGAGGCCATTGTTTCGTGTAGTTATATGTACGTTCTTAATATTATGAATGAACATTTTCTTCTCAAGAAAAAAAAAAAAATTCATGTACTAATTACCCTATAGTGAAAGAAATAAGAAATCTTTTGAACACCTACTTGTGTGAGAAGCGCAAGTTGTCTTGGAGTGATTCCAAGGCACCTTAGGCGTGATGCCGGAATTTTTCTAATTTCTCAACTTCAAAGGAACATATTCTTCTGGACCGAGATAGGGTGGTGTCTAGGCCTCATCATTTGGCCCGCGGGCTCATGGGCCTATGGGGGCCTGCCTGGCCCATCGAAAAAAAGCCCGATCCGGCCCGTTATGGGCTTTGAGAGGGCCCGGCCCGCCCATAAAAGCCCGGCCCGTTAGGCCCATATATATATATAGCCGTTATCTAATAATAATATATAGCCGTTAGGGGGCTGGTGCTTGTTTCTGGAAAAAAAAGAAGAAGAGAAAGGCCCAATAGCCATTTAGGTCAACAGCCCAATACAATGCCTCTATATAAAAGAGGTATTATCAAATAATTCAGTCTAAACCTAGCGCCGCACCCACTTCACTCTTCCGACTCTCTCTCTCTTCCTCTTCGGCTCTGTCTTCCTCTTCATTTCTCTTTGGCTATCTCGATTCTCAACCTCTTCAGTTCTCTTCGGCTCTCTCTCTCTCTCTCCTCATTCGATAATCCAAGTCCAATAATCCAGGTGCTTCACCTTTACATTTCTTGGTTTTTAGATTTTCCCTCTTATTTGTTTTCCTACAAAATATTTATATTTTCAATTTTCTCTTTCGATTTCATCTTCTCACTGACAAAACCTCAGATCTTTGACAAATTTGCAGTGCTTCACTGATTGGGCAGCACTGAAAGACGACCTCTTCACAACTTTCGTGTTGGAACCTTGAGAACATGCAAACTATGGTATGTTTCTTTGCACACTACCCATTTGAATTTTGGCTACATTTTCCAATTTTAATTTCAAATTTGGCTTCTGAAAAGTTTCGATTTACTCAATATGTTTGAATGGTTATTCACGCTAAGTGAGTAGAAACTGTCTTGTTGATTTTTTTGAAAGCCTGTGAAGTGTTTGAGGGAGTGTGATTGTGGACTTTTAGGTCAGAGAGATTGCTTTTATAAGTAAAGTTTTTGCTGATTTTTTAGCTGTTGCATTTTGTTGGTTGGTCTCCTCCTTTTTCTTCTACTGAGTTGGTAATTGATAATTTTGAAGATGTCATACTTTTGAAAAATGATAGGATTGTGATTATGAGCTTATTTAGTTCGTTTTAAATTTTGGGGTTGCTGCTTTGTTTTCTTTGCTGCAAAAGGTCAGTTGTGCTGATACGATTGTTTGTTGGTGATGCGAAAGTCCGAGGAGTTAGTGGGGGTGAAAAGAAACGTTTGTCTCTGGCATGCGAACTGATTGCAAGCCCCTCTGTTATATTTGCTGACGAACCCACTACTGGTAAGCAATCCCCTGCGTCTATATTGTACTGGTGGATGACTATTGTAGCAGGCTTTTGGTATTTTGTAACACCTTTTGTTTTCATCTAATATATACTTGTGATTCTTCTAGGGCTTCATCTAATATATACTTGTTTTCATCTAATTTGGTTTTGTTGATTGCGTCTGGACATTTCTACTTGTGTATGTAAATTGAAGTCTCTGTTATGGATTTTATTTGAAAAAAGCCATGTTGTTATCTTATGATTATGTATAAAATCTTGCCAAATTACCAACACTCCTGTTAATTCTCACAGTTCAATTGGTCAGAACCATCTTTATTAAATTGGAGCATCATGAGAATACTGAGACTCAGATATGCATGAAGCTTTTTACCCTCTGCTAGATTCATTTGACTTGATATCTAAAAGGTTGTCCATTCCTCCATAACTGATGCCAGTTAAGTACCCTTGAGGCCTCAAAATTGTAAGCTTTACCAACCCATTGTCCAGTATAACCTAAGCAAAATACCCAAATTCAGACACACAATCATTTTCACCGTGGCCTCTTCAGAGTTTCTAATTTCCCAGGGTTTTATTTTATTTTTATTTGTCAGATTTTGGAAGGACGATCATATAAGCTACAGTTCCCTTGGATTGGTGTTATCTTATGATTATGTATAAAATCTTGCCAAATTACCAACACTCCTGTTAATTCTCACAGTTCAATTGGTCAGAACCATCTTTCTTTCTTGAAATATATATATAAATTATATCTTGTCCTTTGTGTGTGGACGGTGGAAGGAAGCTTGTCTTATGGATTTTTTTTCATGAATTTTTTTATAACTTGTGGATTCTTCTACATTTAGCTTGTCTGAGATAACTGCAAACATCTTGCTGTATTAGTGTTGAACTTTGATTATTAACGAGTTCTTGGTTTATTTTGCAGGTGTTAGTGCTGCAAAACTAAAGCTTGTGCGATTCTGTTTATCAAGTAACACTTTCCATTTGTCTTTATTTTTCTTAATATTATCAAAATGGATTCTTCTAGTGCATCACCTGCGTCACCTTTGCTTGAAAGTACAAATGATTCCAATACCCCTCCAGAGTCACATAGTGCATCTAGATTAACAAGTAAAGTTTGATCTTTTTTTGAAAAGGTTAACAAAATTGAAAGTGGTAAACCAGTAATTAAGGCTAAGTGTGTTATTTGTAATACTTTGTTGTCTGGTAATTCTAGTAATGGTACTAGTCATTTATCTCGTCATTTAAAGAAGCATGAAGATGCACAAGCTAGGGTAAGTCCAGGTCAAATGTTATTAAATGCTGATGTTGCTGGAAATTTGACTAATTTTGTTTATGATCATGATGTTGCTCGTAAAGAACTTGTGGATTTTATTATTAGAGCTGAACTGCCATTTAAATTTGTTGATAGCCATGATTTTAAAGGCTTGATTCAGCGTGCGTTCTGTCCTCAATATAAAGGAATTTTAGCCTCTACATGTAAAAGAGATGTGCTAAAAAAATTTAATCTTGAAAGGATTAATTTGCTTGATGTTTTTGAAAAACTTGATTCAAAAATCTGTTTAACTTCTGATGTTTGGTCATCACGACAGAAAATGGGTTATATGTTACTTACTGCACATTTTATCGATAAAGAGTGGTGTTTGAATAAAAGGATAATTTGCTTTAAAATGATTGAGTACCCACACACCGGAGAGTCACTTGCAACTCATATATTTGATGAATTGTTATCTTGGCACATTCACAACAAAATATTTACTCTATCATTAGATAATGCATCAAATAATGATTCAACTGCAAGTATACTTCCATCAACCCTTTTGCTGGATTCTGTGCATGAAAAGTTGTTTCATGTACGATATTGTTGTCATATATTGAATTTGATTGTCCAAGATGGACTTAAAGTTTTATCTCCGTCTATTGATAAAATTACTGATATTGTTCGTAGCATGAATTCATCTAACAAGAGACATGAAATTTGGGTGAAATGTTGTAGTGATTTCCATATGGGAAAGAAAAATTTGTTACTGTAGCAACAGTACTGCTACAGTACCGGTCAGTTTTATTAATTTTCTTTTTCTTTTTTTTTCTTCTCTTCTTCTTCCTCCTCCCCTCTCCCTCTGCGCGCGACACCCCCCCTGGCACTGTTCATCCGAGCGGATTTTGGGCCGCCACAACCACATGCGACCACCAAAGTTGACGGGGCCGGTACCAAAATGACCGGGCCGCCGTCCTCTTCCAACCCCAGCCAGGCCCTGCCGCCAACCGCTGTGATTATGCCGAAAAATGAAGAGAAATGCGCCGGTTTTGACAGAAACTTCGCCGGCTCCGTTCTCCGTCGTCCAGCCGCCATGGCGATCCAGGTATGGAAATTCATCTATTCCTCGAGCTCTAACTGCTGGTTGGGTAGGATTTCATAAATTTTGAGCGTTGATAGTCCAATTTTCGAATTGAAAAATCTGCCGGGTTCGACCTCCGTTTTCAGCCACTTCCGTCGACTTTTTGGGGTATGTCCAAGAACAAAAGTGACTCCAAATTATGGTTATTACCTGGGGTAGGAGTCTTGGCCCGAGATTCTGAAATTTTCCGGCGATGCGATATCGCTTAGGACACTCACGCGCTGCCAGCTCGTGTGGCGGCGCGTGGGCACGGTATCAGAGGGGCATTTTGTCCCAATACGATCTCCTGGTTGTCACGAGTGCATAGGATTTTACGGATCTCAATTCGGATAACGTTTGAACCCCGAACAGATTTTACATGTCGTGTGTTATCCGGGTTCAATACATTAGAACCGTTGGATCGCTTCCAAGTTTTTATATGTTGTACCTTGTATTCCTAGGATCGAGTAGGAATTTGCGGATCGGGAATTGGAGCCCCGGATGTTCCGATTTAATAAGTTAAAGTTTGCGTTTCTCGATAACTATCCGATCGTGCGATCGCGAGCGATCTGACCGTCCGATCTGAACCAAACTTGCAAGACGTGTATCCTAGACCTTGTGGAACCCATAGGAATGTTTGGATCGTAAAACGGAGGTCGTGGGGCCCACGGGCCTGGTTGACCAAATTGGAAGGTTTGACCCTCGGTTGACCGTAAGTCTTCCGAGGTAGTTTACTCTTCGAAGAGTACTAGAACGACCATTTCGGACGGGTCTTGACCGGGGTTTAAGAGATTATTTTTATGATTTTGTGATGGAAAGTTTATGCATATGGTTTAAATGGTTTGTTGTGAGATTTATATTTATATTTATAAGTAGATTGTTAATCTGTGAGTAATCCTACTATTGTTAATATTCTAGTTTCTTGAGGTTATATATATATAATATTTGAGAAAGTACTATCCTTGTTGATTTTGTGTGGGGTACTTAGAATGTTAAATTTGAGTGTTATTAGCACTACCTTAGGTACCTCCCCGGTTATGGATTTTATGTTTGAGAATTTATTTTGCCCAGGCCTGTCGAAGTTTGTCCAGGCCCTTCGGAGATTTATTTTGAGGTTTATTTTGCCCAGGCCCGTCGGAGTTTGTCCAGGCCCTTCGGAGATTGATTTATTTTGCCTAGGCCCGTTGGAGTTTGTCCATGCCCTTCGGAGATTTATTTTGAGGTTTATTTTGCCCAGGCCCGTCGGAGTTTGTCCAGGCCCTTCGGAGATTGATTTATTTTGCCCAGGCCCGTCGGCGTTTGTCCAAGCCTTTCGGATGATTTATTTTGCCCAGGCCCGTCGGAGTTTGTCCAGGCCCTTCGGATGCCTTCTTAATACGATGCCTTGGAAAAATTGAATTAAGGAATGGAATATTACTTTATAATATTTATATAAGGATTACGAACTCCACCATCATGCGTACCTCCCCTCTTGGATGATGATATTTGGAAACAGTGGATATGGTTTGGATATACTATTCACACACGTGCCGGGTTTCGGGCGTGTGGGCTTTATTGGTCACGGATCCTGGAATTGTGGGATGCCGGAAAAAATTGTGGATATGATCTGGATATGACGGAACCCGGGGCATCCTTGGCGGGATGTTGCTGTAGAGCCTTGATTGGGTAGTCTGCGCGCGTAGGACGGTTTTCAGATGTACGGGTCTTGATTCTTTGTCTGTACGGGCTGGTTAGAGTATCAGTCCCCCAGTTGGACGACTCATCCCTAGCCACATGGACGTTTGAGGGCCGAATAATTGTGAGCTAGTCAACAATCCCCTGTTGGATTGTTTCCCCCAGTACATGATGATGGTGAGAGGTGGGTGTTATTATACACACACACACACACACACACACACATATATATATATATATATACTCATTTATAGGCATACATATTACGTGTATGTGTATGTGGTTTTGATTTGGGTTAAGATCAATGAGATTGTGCTTTGTGAGTACCCTGTACATGTATGAACGTATAAGCCCTGGTTTTGGGCAATGTTGTTTGGCACCATACGCCTTGGATAGGGTATGGTTGCGGGATTGAACTGTTATAAATGGAATAATTTGTTAATGGGTTCATTGCGGTTGTTGGAATTTGAAAGGTGATAAATTTGAAATGTATAGTTGGTTATGCTGTAAATATTGGTTTATTATCGGAGTTGTGACCGTTGATGATAAGAACTACGTGTGGCTTGATCCCTTGTCCAAGGGTACGTAGGTAGCCTGGGTTCTTCACCTGGGTGCAACCGCGAATTATATTATGTTTAAAAGGTTTGAACGATTCTAAGTATGTGAATGGGTTTTGATGTGATGTTGGATTTGAATCCGGTTTAATGATTTGTGTGTTTGTGCCTGATAAATCACGGCCGTAAGCTGGCCGAAGGAGCCCTTTCTCTCGGCCCTGGCGCTTGTTCGCAGAAGCTGAAACGCAGCGTTTCGCCAGGGTACTTCGCCTCCCTAAAGATAAAAGAAGAAATGCTAAGGCATGATCATCTCGGCCTCGAGCGTAGACCGAGGCCGAGGCCGAACAAAATTGCGGCCAAGGCATTAAAGGCAAATCATCACGTGACAGCAGGGTCCCAGGCTTCATTTAATGAAGTAGTGCCTGTTTAATGCAGCAAACCCATTGGCCATAAAGAAGCATTTAATGCATGAGGGAAGGTGGGAAGTGACTGAAGTCAGGATTTGGTGATGAAGATCAGAGTGATTAGACGTGGACATTCTCACAAGAATTCTGACAGCCTGAGATGTTGGTTCACCAGCTATCCAGGCCATAAATGCGTCTCCACGGCCAGAGGCTCAGAACCCACGATCAAGAGCGGCGGCCGAGATTCACCGGGATTTCTGGGGTCTCACCACCATACTTCACGATCCCAAATGTCGATTGGA
>NW_018921909.1:46231-60659 GCF_002207925.1 Prunus avium
CCAGGGACTCTTCCTATATAAATACAAGGCTCGAGCTACATTCAAAGGGTTCAAACACCAAAACAAGCCTCCCACGGAGCAACTTATTTTCTTCTGTAATGCACTTTCAATATCTTTACTTGCTTTCCTAGGAGTAGTGTTAGGTTGTAAGCAGAATCCATTCATCAATATATCATACGACCCTTGATTTTCAAGGCGCCGGAGCACCATCCTTGTTGTTCGTTCACTCACCCCATATATCACACGATCGTCGCTCCATGAGCAGCGCGCCGGAGCACCGCCCAAAACCCACCACCAACACCATCACTCAACGGCCTTGTAGTTCAGGCCGTGAACCTAACAGCCGAGACCAGTTCCTCTCTCGGCTACAATCGTTTGACTAGGAAGACAGATCAAACAGGCGCACCACTTATCCATCCAACACTCATCAACACATCAACGCACGGTAAACCGTGCTGGCACGCCCGCGCACAACCGCACCGCACCCAAAAGCAGGAAACCCCGTGTTAACGCACATCCCCTCGGCCCGGAACTCCAGGCCGTGAGATTTGCGCGGCAGACACTGTGGTATTTGTAAAGTTGTTTAGGGTCATTAATTACATGGTTTGTGTATTAATTGACTTCAGAACATTGTTAGTTCTGTTTCGAATTATCTGAAGGTCGGAGGCTGATTATGTGAATTGCATGAGATTATATTGTGCGTGCTGCCTGTTGGGATATTAAAATGTGAATTTTGTGCAGGTTAAAATTTTGGGAATGTTCAATTTACAGGGGAAACTCTGCCGAAATTTCGGTGGAAAGTCTCGTGCCCTTATTCCTTTTTGGGGAAAGAGGCTATAGTATTGGTAAGTGGGCCCGGTATTGGTGTGATGCCAGAATTTCCACAAGATTCGTCTCGGGTTCCGAAGAATTCGGGGTGGGTCCTGTCAGCTTTGACTGAAATGAAAACAAAATTTGATAAATATTGGAAAGAGTTTCCTATGGTTTTTTGCTTTGCTACTATTATGGACCCTAGGTTTAAATTATATGCAATTGCTGAATGGTTAGACATGATAGGTATTGATCAATTAACCATTGACTCAAAAGTTTTAGCTATAAAGACTTTATTATTTCAGTTATTTGATATCTACAAGAAGAATGTAATTCCTAATGTGGTTCAAAATGTGCAAAATGTTGTTGCAACTTCTACTAGCCAAACTCCTGATTCTATATCTGTCCCTATAATGAGAAATTTCTCTATTGAAGGCTTGAAAAGGAAAAAGCTATCTTCTTCTTCTTCTTCTTCTTCCACCAACACTTCTGAATTACAATTTTATCTTGATTTACCAACAATAGAAGTTGTTGATGACAATCAATTTAGTCTTTTGGGTTGGTGGAAAAACAATCAATCATTATACCTTATTATTTCCCTCATGGCTCGAGATTTGCTAACTATTCCAGCTTCTACTGTAGCATCAGAATCATGTTTCAGTGCAGGTGGTAGAGTTGTATCGGAGAAAAGGGCTAGTTTGAGTCCGAGTACAATAGAAGCTTTAATTTGCTTGAAAGATTGGGGCTTGGCAGATTCAAGAAAGCAAGATGCATTGGTGGATGAGCAACGAGCTGAAGAATTAATGAACATTAGAGCATCAAGACCAGATTGGATGGTAGACAGTGAAGTTGAGATTGTTGGTGAATCTGAAAATGAGACCATTCAAAGTTGAAATGTTATGTAATACGACTATATTTTATTTTGCAAGCATTGGATTTTAATTGTAGTAACAGACTTTGGGACATTATCAAGCTTTTGAGTAAGCCTTCAGTGAAGCTTTTGATGAGATTGTGAGTGAATCTAATTTGATTTTGCATAACTTGGTTGTATTAGATTGTGATTTTGTAAGACCTTTTGTTTAGAAGGGTATAATTTTAATGGTTGTATAAGATTTGTAAGACATTCACATTTTGTGAGCTTCATACTTTAACAGGAATGAAATGAATTTCATAAATTTGACTTGTTATTAGTAAGCCCATTTCAACCCGGCCCGATAAAGCCCATTAAAGCCCGTTCCATGGATCGGGCCTGGGCTTTGATTTATTGAATAAAACCCAGCCCGGCCCGGCTCGATAATATTCATTTACTGTTTGAGCCCAGCCCAGCCCGACCCAAGCCCGTTAATTTTAGGCCGGGCTTGCTCGGCCCGGCCCATTGATGAGCCCTAGTGGTGTCAAAGATGGGGAAAAAAGAAGAAGTGTGAAATGGATCCTGCGGTTGTTTATTTTGCCGTGTCAAAGAAACTAGTGGAGCATGCCCGAATTAGGCATGATAGGGCAAGTTCGATGATCTTATTTGCAATTACTCTTTGAAAGTGTTGTATATATTGTGAGTTGATTATACTTTTCATATCGAATTATATACATGTGCAGGCATAGTATTAAATTAAATGGTCTAGTGAGTTTGTTAAACTTGTTTTAGTATGAGAATTATTTTTAGAGATGTGAGTAGTTTTCTATGTAGTTGTTTTCATTTTATTGTGAAAGAAGATAGAATACTGGAACTTAGGTGACCAATGAGGTGTTAGTTGGATTGACTCAGATTTTTGGTGAGCTCCCAAGTAGTCCTGAATTCAAGCCCCCATGGTACCCATGTCACCGTGTGTGTGAGTTTTTCCCCTCCCCTTCCTAACTTCGGCAAAAACAAAAACTGAGGTGACCATAGAAAATCAATACTTTTTCAAAAAAACAATGTTTCAGTTTCTCATTATTTAGCATGTAAATAATATTCTAGCTAGATGTGTCTCTTACATAAATTATAACTTGATTATCTCTCGCATAAATTATAACCTCATCTATCTCATATAAATTACTATAACTTAATCTATCTCGCGGATAAAGATAACAAAAAGGCTGGTGGTGATCCCAAAACACGAGCGAATTGGTTCAGCACCGAGGACGCAGAGAATATCTAGTTGCAGGTGCTGACCCTTCAATAGCTGGTGACGACAGTACATACTCAGAAGAGGATGAGGAAGCAGATGGCGACAGTACATACTCGGAAGATGACGACGTAGATGGCAAGGAAGCTGACGCGTCACTTTCAGTATGTTCATCATCAGGAGCTGATCTTAATGCTGGATCTGGTGCAGCCCTTTTAGATCCGACAGTGTGTCTCATCGAGGAATTCACCCTGCTACTTTCACCCCCTGCTGCCGACGCAGATGTCTGTGGGGGGGCTGACGTGGATGGCGGCATAGGGGCTGACGCCATGCCCATGGCAGAGGGTTCCAAGAGTATCTTAATCTCCTTATTAAGATTAGAACGTAATGACAGATAGTCATCCAATTCTTGACCTGAACTTGACACGAACATCAATTTAGTACTATCCACAATATTCGTTATTAATTGTTGGCGAGTGTTTTGTCTGATCTCAGTAATGCTAGGATTAGGAGTGTCAATGTCAACAGAAGAGCGCAGGATGACATTCATCTTAAATTTCTGATTGGGTGCGCATCTGTGACTCTCTGGAGGAAAGTGTACACCCGCTGCTGCAGCAGATGATGGCTGCGCTGCCGAAGTCGAAGCCATGGCAGTGGCTGCCGCCCCCAGTGGTTCGAACTCAAAGAGCTCAATGCGTGAGTTGGATGCAAGCCCTTCAATGCTCTCAATTATAAGCGAATCTTCTTCGAGATATTGGCGGTTGAAGAATAGGACTTGCTGGATTGCACTTATCCGTAGTAAATTTTCAACCTGGTTCTTTATGGATGCCACATTCCCAAACTTGTTCACTTCAATAACTTCGTCATTATGCCCTTTACGCACCACAACCAACTTGTAGCACTCCCTGAAAATCATTAAGAACTGTTTAAGAAAGGTTGTCTTATTTATTTTTATAGAAAACATATATAGAATTAAACATTTATAAGACAAATGAAAAATAATAAAATAATACTTAAAATTTGTCAGGATACATACCCGACTGTCTCCAGCCTTCCTCCCGTGAGTTGATTGTCGCGAACCTTGTTACCATCATTGGCTGGTACTCCCTGTCCCTGACCATGATCGTCGCCAACCACGTTACCATCATTGGTTGCTACTCCTTGACCGTGATTGGGATCATCGCCAACCACGTTATCATCACTGACTTCTACCTGACCCTCAACAACCGTTCTACCACCGTTTAGATCATCTATGAATAATAGATCCACATCTTCAAGTTTTTTGTAGAATGATGGTGATTCTTGTCCAGGTAAATGTAGTGGTTCTCCTCCTTGTTAGTCCATTGTACGTAAAATCACAAACTATGAATGTGAAGTGAGAAAGAAAAAGAAGCAAAAATTGAAAAGATATGATCGAGAAGCTTGATGTGTGTGCACTGTCTTAAACCTGGAACACAATGGGGGCAGAGAGGACTGTATATATAATAGCTCTGTGATAAGGTTCTTCTTTTTCCTTATTGTTTTGGGATAATAGGTCCTTACTTTCCCTTTTTGATATCCCAGTTTGTTTTGGGATAGTAGGTCCTGACTTGCCCTTTTGGATATCAAGATTGGCGGCTTGGGATAGTATAGCTCCTCACTTGCCCTTTTGAATATCCAGTTTGTTTTGGGATAGTAGCTCCTGGCTTGCCCTTTTTTATATCCCAGTTTGTTTTGGGATAGTAGGTCCTGACTTGCCCTTTTGGATATCCAGATTGGTGGCTTGGGATAGTATAGCTCCTCACTTGCCCTTTTGAATATCCAGTTTGTTTTGGGATAGTAGCTCCTGGCTTGCCCTTTTTTATATCCCAGTTTGTTTTTGGATAGTAGCTCCTAACTTGCCCAGTTTGGCGGCTTGGGATAGTATAGCTCCTCACTTGCTCTTTTGGATATCCAGTTTGGCGGCTTGGGATAGTATAGCTCCTCACTTGCTCTTTTGGATATCCAGTTTGGTTGTGCACGTACCAAAAAAAAGATTTGCTCCAAAAGCGATTCATAGAAGCCCAGATTTGTCCTAATAGTTTTTTGTTTTGGCTGTTCTTAAAACAAAAAAACAAAAAAAGAAGAAGACAGTTTTCTATTTGAAATATTGAACCCAGCAAAGGTCTTTTCAGCATGTGTTCCAAATCCACACCAAATCCAACCCACCGCACTGCCATATGCGATGATATGTTTGTCCTTGCTTAATACAATCCGCAAAATTATTTTCTTTTCTTTTCTTTCCTTTTTCTTTTTCTATCTGATCATATATATCTTCAATATTCTTTGAATGCAAATAGATAATAAAACTCTACTTTACGTAGATGATATTGATTAGTGAAGGAATTAAACACGTCATTACATTTAAACACAAATTAAGCATCTCAACAAGTAGATGATATATATCTCTTAAATGCAGAATCTGATGCATCCATCTGTAGTATAGTGTAAATTAATGGACTAAGCGACCACAACTGGAGCAGCAGAGCCCAACATTAATTCTCAACCCCCAGATTACTCATCATAACCTCAATGCCTCAACTCCCTTAATCGTTTGAGCATAAGTTCTAAGCCTCTTGACACGGGGTGCCGGAGGTACATTATGAACAATGCAGTCTTTCACAATCCTTCCGACAAGCTCCAATCCTTGAACTGGACCCATAACGGCAACCAGGTCATCCTATTCATTTACAAGCAAGTTAAAAATCATTAGAAGTCATCTTTCTCTTCCCATTCCACCTGGGCATGTGGGAAGACCAGATAAAATAAATTTACAAATACAACCATCAAAAGTAGAAAGAAACACTAACAGATGGGCGGAGATAAATGTCACAGCCTGTCAGTTTTTCAAGTGCCTGCATCCCAATTACATTGTTAACAAAGAAAAAAAAACAGAAATGACAAGCAGAAAAAAGCGTGATCTAGAGCACTTTTATTTACCTGCACCGGAAGAGTCATGAGTACTTTCTTCCTGGAAACATATTTATCCTGCACGCACACACATACACAGTACAATATATTAAATATATATATATATATATATATATATATCACATTAGTTGTTGTATCACTACACCCTAACCAATTCTAAACCTTTCTAAGGTCAAACAACAACTCTAAATGCTATGCTATGGTACTCCTTAAATTTAAAGGTCCTGCATCATAACTAAAGAAGAATGCTTAAAAGAACAAAAATGATTATACGAAACAAAAATGGAAGGAAACTTAAGAAATACCTACCATCTTTATCCCAAATTTTTTGCAAAGCCCACCTATATGATACCCAGTGTAGATGAGGTGACATGGAATTCCATTCAGTACTTTTACTGCCTGGATCAAAATGTTGCGCACTTAAATCAAAAGTTTAATACATAGATGAAAAGGATAGGTAAATTGGACATAAAATTTTGATTGAACCGTCCAACAAATATAATTGGCATGCTTGAGATTGAAATCAATTGAACTTGAATAATAACTGAGACGTTACCGATAAGAAAGAATAACAAAAGATTTGACATTGGTACCTGAAGTGCAGGAACTGCTGCTGACAAAAGTCGAAGAAGATATCTAGACTTGAGAATAGCATATGGGTCCTTAGCCCTGGTTGTCGTGAATGTGATGAAATACCGATCCTAACCATGATTTAAAAAAAACAACTTAACATGTACATAACTAAAAGAACTCAATATGAACACAAAATCTTACATAGTTTGAAGAAAAAAAAACCACTGATCCATAGTTCATATTTACAAAAGTCAACAAATATCAAACCAGCATTTATTATAACATACCACATCCAATGCACATGAAATGTCATACTCTTCTAAAGCAGATTGCAACACCGGCCAAGATTCTTGCAAATCTGTTGCTGTGAAAAACAATGCAAAGACTCATAAGTAAGAAAGCTTATTCGATCTATTTCATAATTATCATAGTAGTAATCATTACTGGAATGAAGAAGAAAAGGAAATTTCGCATAATCATATATAACTCAAACGAAATAAGAAGAGGAAAATTTCTTTTCAGTAAATTCATGAGAAGGCAAACAAAAAGGAAAAATAAGAAGAAAGAAAGAAAGAAAGATACTGATGCGTCTAAGAAAGGGCATGCGGAGAATGCTGTAATCAACTGGGCTATCTTCGTCAGATGCAGGGGTAGACTTGTCGATAACCATGCGGTGGACGCTTGGATCCTCCACGCCATTGACGTGGTTACTCATTGTAATTAAGCTCTCTGTTGCTAATGTTGGTTTGGGTACTTGTTGAAACCCTTGGCAAAAACAAAGAGAGAATGTGTTGGGTACCTGTGAAAAACCCTAGGCACAGAGAGAGAAAGAGAATGAGGCACCGACACAGATAGAGAGAAAGAGAATGAGTTTCTTGCCTAGAAAATTGGACGTTGTTATTCAACGTAGCTAAACTCGCTCGCTGTTGTTTTGGGTAATTGTCGAAACCCTAGCTAGGCACAGACACGCACAGAAGAAACATCAGACAATGGAGAGGTTATTGCCTAGAAAATTGGGCTTTCCTTGACCCCTAAAAAAATACTATTGGGCTTGCAAGAAAAAGCCCTAAACCTTAAAACTCCATGAATATTATTTGAGTGCGAAAAACATAACAACATTTATCGCCCATATAAAACATAACAACATTTATCGCCCATATAACATAACAACATTTATCAAAAATCATAACAACATTTATCGCCCATATAAGCCCTAAACCCTACTACACCACTGTGGTAGTCGACTCAAGAACCTCAACAGATAAAACTTGCAGGTTTGATTTCCTCCATATTTATTCAATTAATTTGTAAACTTGACTTCTGTTTCTACTTACACCTTGGTCAGTGAACAACATTGCTTGCAAAAGTATTTTAATTTCGATTTTGAAGTCAGTCTAATAGGTTCTTGGGCCTGGAAATAGGAAATGCAAAAACAGATGTAAGAGAGATATTGCTTCCTTGAATAAATTTCTTATTTAAATCTTGACTTCCTACTCTTTTTTCTTTTCTTTTTTTTTTTGCCTTTTAGCTGCTAGAGATCATTGAGTGTTCCTAGTTAACAATTCCTTTGGGATTTTGGGATATATTAAGTATTTTTCGGAGATCTAGCAAGTGCCCTATATAGCTCAAGTAGTTAAGAGCACTTACCCGTTAAATTACTTTTTATAAACGGAATGTTGTAATTATAGACGGTTTGAATTTCTAACAATGACCAGAAAAGGATAGAAAACAAAGGGACGAAAAGATGTCGACGGTTGGCGAGAATGTGGAGTACAGTAGTCCAAAGCAGAATAGTAAACATGAAGAGATTGCGGAGTACAATGGTCCAAAGCATAATACTAAACATGACGCCCAACATCCTCCCAACTTATACACCTCTAAGTCTCTCAATCTCAGCAGGTATGACTTTCATCTTACCATATGCTGTTTTCGGAAACTAGAGACAGCTGCAGCCATTTTTTTGAGGTGTATATATATCCTCTGTGTGTGTTTACTTGTGAGATAGTTCAAGAAAGCACTTACCATGTTCTAAGTTGGATGAAAATAGTTATGTCCTCTACCTATATGTTCTAACTTCTTTCTTTTATCCTTATCAGGCCCAATTTTTTCTGCATGACTGGAAGCCAAAAATATCGCTTGAGGTCGCTAAGGTGAGAAGAAAGCACAAATTTGATGACATCACAAATTATGACCATATTGAAATATGTTCATCCAACATTTTCCTCTCTAAATATTACTTCCCCCACATGAGGAGTGCATGAGGTTATTTAAGGGAGATTTTGGAGAACCAAAATCATCACCCTGATACAGTTATGAATACGAAACAAAATAGGAGCCAGCTCAGTTTATCAAACAAATGCTGTACATTTGTTAATAGAACATACTTAGCAGCAGTTTTAAAATGAGTTCTGCTAATAGAACATTTGTTACAGCTAAATGTTAAGGTTCAAGACTATCGATTCCCTTCTTACTGATTGTAGTTCCATTTTCAGAAGGACAAAGACTATGTCAGAAATCGCCATGAAAACTGTGAATGAAGAAGAATGCCATGTCAAGGTACGAGTGTTGGACCAGCCAGACAAGTGGTGTATCTACAGGGTCCCCAGCAAACTCCGCAATGTAAATGAAGCAGCATACACTCCTCAATTACTATCAATAGGCCCTTTCCACTATGGAAAACCAGAACTGAAGGACATGGAAACCCATAAAAAGATATATTATGAGAATTTTCTTGCACGTTGTAAGAAGAGTAAGGATAAACTAAAGCAATTTATCAAGACTCGTCAAGAAAATATTCTTCGTTGTTATGCAGGGACCATTGAGCTTGACATAGACCCTGCAGACATAATTGTGGTTGATGCCTGCTTCATCATCGAGCTCTTTTTAACGAACTTCTACGAAACAGAAAATCATAAAAATGATTATATATTGAGATCACCATGGCTGAGGAAAGCTGTAGAGCAGGACTTGATACTGTTTGAAAATCAGCTTCCTTATTCTCTTCTTCAAGAACTATATCATGACTTTGCTGTGCCTGTCTCTCGCAGTTTCCAACCCAGCAAAGAAGTACAAGAACAGACTCATAGTAGTACCAATGACTTCCTGTGCTGCTTGCCTTGCTCCTGGCGGATACCTTGCAATGAACATTCCATAGAGATTGACGAAGCCAAATCTGCTGATGACGAAGCTGAACCTGCTGATTATGATCCCCTGCTTGAGCTTACCTTTGAGTTCTTCAAAGATTATAATAAGGGGAAATCTGTCAAGAATAGAGTAAAACCAAAACATTTCACCGATTTGGTTAGGAATTTTCTATGTCCTGACAAAAAAATGGATTGTGAACATAATAGTGCTCCTGTCAAAAATATATATGATGCAAAGAAGCTGAGGGCATCAGGGGTGAAGTTTAGGGCACTTAAAGATGGACCCTTAATCATAGAGAAAGATGAGGCCACTAAATGTAAGTTCAACTTGGCATGTTTTAGAAATATGGACTTGAAGCTTACGCCATTTTGTGTCAAGGATGAGACAGAATGCGTTGTTCGGAACATCATGGCCTTGGAGCAGTTTTCGTACCCGGACAAACCTTATATCTGCAATTACTTTTTGCTTATGGATCAGCTGGTGGACACTGTGGATGATGTGAATTTGCTGGTTGGGAACAAAGTTATTCATAACACGCTAGGCAGCAACGAAGCAGTGGCGAAGCTGGTTAATAGACTTTGCGAGCAGATCATGGACGATAAATCCTGCTATTTTGATATCTGTGAACAGCTTAATATGCACTATGAGAATTTTTGGAACCGTCATGTGGCAACCCTGAAACGAGTTTACTTCAAGGACCTCTGGACGGGCAGTTCAACTGTACTTGGAGTCGTTGTCCTTGTTTTCTCAGTCATTGGAACCATTAAGTCTCTCATGTCGTAAGCTTTAAGCTCGTTCAACTCATGATTCTTAACAGACAGAATGTAAATTTCAGTCATTATATCAAGTGATGAACTGAACAAATAAGTTAGCTAGTGTTACAGTTTAACATAAAGTTTGAGTTACTAATTAGTTCTGTTATTGTTGTTAAAAGACTGCAGAGCAGTTCTTGTGAATTGATTGTAATGAACATTATTTCCATTTAGAATTAAATAAAGAAAGAGTCATGCTCTTGTTTTCATTGCACTCAGAGTTGAAGACTTAGATCTTGAATCTTCAGCTGCAAAGCCACTTGCGCTGCTATCTCTGTCTGGTCTTTACAGCAAATAGATGTTAAGAATGTAATTGCAGATGTAATACAAAAACAAAACTGCTCCAAAAGGTGTCTCATCTTCCACACAAAACTGTATAAGCTTCAAGTCCATGTTTCTAAAACATGTTTGGTTGAACTAATAATTACTATAATTACAGACCTGATCATCCCTTTTTATGACAAAGGTTACATCTTCAATTGGCCTAAACTTCACCCTTGCTGCCTTGAGCTTTTTCAGGGTGATATATATTTTTTAGAGGGCTACTAACACCATTTGCTTTGCTTCAGTTTTTGTATCTTGGATTGTATATAGTTCAAAATAAATTTCGTTCAAATAGTAGCTTACCCTTTTTTCAATCAACAGTAAGAGATTGGATATACTTGGGATCTCTTTTTAACATTAAGAAGAAAACTGCCATGAAACTAAGAGCTAGTTGATCCAACTTGACCTCTTATAAAATTGTCTTGCTTTTTTCTAATGGCCAACCGATAGGAGTTCATTAAATACGGAAATATATGAAGGCCTTGGTACAATTTCAAGCTTCAATCAAGGCATTAACCAGCCAGTAAGGAGGATTTACAATCCACCCAGGAGCTTACAATATTTTCACCATTTCAAGATGCTACATCATGAGCAACTTTATTACGCCTATGAGCAATTTCATTAAAGATGCTCTTTTTCATACACTCTGAATTCCAACTGGGCATCCAGACGCAGACCGCTCCAGACGTCTATGAGAACGTTACAATGAACTCGACCGCAATCTTCAGCCAGCCCTCTCCAAACTGTCACAGCCTCTGCAATGAAACTTATATGCAGTATTGCACACAGCCTGACAATAGTAAAGCTCAAATATCATCTCCACACACACACACACCCGATCGCTGTTGCGTCTGATTGCTCACACCATGCAGCATTGCACGTTAACATCAGCAATCCTTGAACTCAGACAGCTCCAGCTCAACTCACTCAGCAGAAACCCCCTGAACTGGATTCTAAATGTTATACTGCCTTATAGCGTCTTTACCATGCACACAAACAACTCTTCAGGGTCAGTAACAGTAAGACTACCATTAACAGACTTATTAAAATAAAATAAATAATAAAAAGAGAAAGAAAGGCTAGCATTCAACAGTACGTTACTTCATATCTTCCATAATCGCCAGATGTCAAAAACCAGCTCAAAATAATTAAACACTTTCCTGCTTAAGTGACCTATTTCTATCTATACCAATCCATAACATTGGATGTCAACAGGAAACAAACACAAATCCTTAAAATATGGAAATGTGAATTAAAAAAATTTGAAAACTGCTATCCCAATAATAAAATAATGACTAAAATCATAAAAGCCCCCAATCCACCTCATTATCAGTTGTTAGATGTAACTATGGAAACATAATTACAATTACAGCTTCACAAGGAAGGTTTCCAACTAGCCATTTATTGTGAACCAAATAACTACAGCAAAGAGGGCGGGTACTGTTTCCGGCCTACAAGGTTTAAGTTGGTATGCCTAATTTTAATTTGGAGCAATACGAACTTGTAATCTTCAATTTATATTTAGTTTTTAACATAAGCAATGTAAACTCTAAACGTTTCAATTTGTACCAATGTTGTTCGTCTATTTTGTAATCCATTATGAACAGAAGAATATATATTTGGTAAAAAACAAGCGTGCAGCAATTTTGTCATCTACCTTGTTCACATAGTACAAGTGTAGCAACTTAAAAAAAATACTAAGTAAAAACAAAAGTATACATGTTGAATAAGACAAAAATTCTTTTAGATGATGGTAGCCACAAGTTGCTCACATGGTCATGGCACTGGTTCTAGAAGGGATGACCTATGCATAAATGTTATGTCAAACTACGATTACATTGCAGACATGTGGAGGTTTTTCTTTTTCTTTTTCTTTTTGCCCAACAAAATTGTCAATATGAAACCAAGGTGAATCAAACCGACCTATTTAGTTTTTAACATAAGCAATGTAAACTCTAAACGTTTCAATTTGTACCAATGTTGTTCATCTATTTTGTAATCCATTATGAACAGAAGAATATATATTTAGTAAAAAACAAGTGCAGCAATTTTGTCATCTACCTTGTTCACATAGTACAAGTGTAGCAACTTAAAAGAATACTAAGTAAAAACAAAAGTATACATGTTGAATAAGACAAAAATTCTTTTAGATTATGGTCATGGCACTGGTTCTAGAAGGGATGACCTATGCATAAATGTTATGTTAAACTGCGATTACATTGCAGACATGTGGAGGTTTTTCTTTTTCTTTTTCTTTTTGCCCAACAAAATTGTCAATATGAAACCAAGGTGAGGATGACCCTCGGTTGTAGAAAGGTTCCTCGGTTGTGAGCAAGGTCTAAAGTATCGAGAGTTTCGAAAATATCGGTGGTCCAAAAACACGGATATATCGATGGAAATATCGAGGAAATATCGATATCGATAAAATTTGAATAAAAATCACTGAAATTGTGAGAAAAACTTGGAAATTTTTATTGAAAATTTAGAGGATGTTTATTTAGTCAATTATCTATTATTTTATCACAAAAAATTGGAATAAAATGCCTAGCATGGTGGGTTTGAGTGATTTAAGTTGATTATGTAGCGACCTGACAAACACCGTGTCTTTAGAAAATATGTAGTAATTAGTAAAAGAAAATTAAACACACCATAATTTTTTAGTTATAATAATTTACTACAATATATTATATATGATAAGATATATGAGCTTGACAAAATATATATATATATATGAGTAACTTAGTACAACATAGAAAAAATTCCTATTAAAGTTAAAACTTAGTATCACATATAATGAACAATATTAAAACTCAATAGTGAATAATAATACAACTCCATAATATATAATTAAAAAAAAATACAACTCCATAATAAAATAATAAATAACTTTAAACATATGCCTAAATTTATCATTAGGGAATTTTTTTTCAACAAATTTCATTTATTTTTCAGTTTCATATCGATAATATCGCGATATATTGCCCAAATAAAGCATGAAGAAGTAGGAAATTATCGCCTCCGACATTATCGCGATAATATCGACTAAAATATCGATATATTGACGATATTTAAGTGGATATGGGCTAAAATATTGCCCATTCAAAAAAACGATATTATCAGCGAAATATCACTGATAATATTGATATTTAATACTGTGGTTGTGAGGATGACCTTTGGTTGTAGAAAGGTTCCTCGGTTGTGAGAATGATCCTCGATTGTAAAAATGTGCATCGGCTCATGAAGCCAAAATTAGGATGATCCGTGGCTTTGAAAGTAATCCAAAGTGGGAATTTAAGGCCTTATGGCCTGTGCGTTTTCCATTAAATGGCCTATTTGGTGTTTTAAATACATTATACTATGTGTGACAATTCATACATAAATATATATGTTTGAAGCCATCTTGTTGATACTTAGGCCTTTCATGTCGCCTTTAAAGTGGCCTTTCAAAATTTTATTTCAGTTGGAACATTGAGTTCCATTGGCATCCACCATGGTGGATTTAAGAAAATGAGCTTGGATTGAGTGATTAAGGTGGTCAGATCTATGATTCACTCATCTATATCCGATATCTGAAAAAATACTAAACGAAATAATAATCTTCGTCTCGCAAAGTCTTTACTAAAATTAAATAATAAAAAAATTGGATGACTTTGCGCGACGAAATAATAATCTTCGTCTCGCAAAGTCTATACAAAAATAAATAAAATAAAAAAA
>NW_018921909.1:61713-76939 GCF_002207925.1 Prunus avium
AAAAAAAAATACAACTCCATAATAAAATAATAAATAACTTTAAACATATGCCTAAATTTATCATTAGGGAATTTTTTTTCAACAAATTTCATTTATTTTTCAGTTTCATATCGATAATATCGCGATATATTGCCCAAATAAAGCATGAAGAAGTAGGAAATTATCGCCTCCGACATTATCGCAATAATATCGACTAAAATATCGATATATTGACGATATTTAAGTGGATATGGGCTAAAATATTGCCCATTCAAAAAAAACGATATTATCAGCGAAATATCACGGATAATATTGATATTTAATACTGTGGTTGTGAGGATGACCTTTGGTTGTAGAAAGGTTCCTCGGTTGTGAGAATGATCCTCGATTGTAAAAATGTGCATCGGCTCATGAAGCCAAAATTAGGATGATCCGTGGCTTTGAAAGTAATCCAAAGTGGGAATTTAAGGCCTTATGGCCTGTGCGTTTTCCATTAAATGGCCTATTTGGTGTTTTAAATACATTATATTATGTGTGACAATTCATACATAAATATATATGTTTGAAGCCATCTTGTTGATACTTAGGCCTTTCATGTCGCCTTTAAAGTGGCCTTTCAAAATTTTATTTCAGTTGGAACATTGAGTTCCATTGGCATCCACCATGGTGGATTTAAGAAAATGAGCTTGGATTGAGTGATTAAGGTGGTCAGATCTATGATTCACTCATCTATATCCGATATCTGAAAAAATACTATTAAACGGCTTGGTGAGTAAGTGATCTATCAATTTTTGAACTGAAAGCACAAAGAATTTCAATTCATTTACTCTTTCATTGACGTTAGGCTAAAAGAATCGAGGGGGCGATGTTTGAGCCTAAATATATTCCATTAAACATAGTGAGTATTCATGGTGGGTTTCTGTCGTTGAAGTAGAAAAACAGGAGGCTAGTTGGGTTATTGGTGACTTAACTCAAGGCCATTGGACATAGTCCTTGAAAAAGTCATGAAAGAAGCTCAATACAAAAAAGGGAGATTCACTAATATACCCAATATAGGAGCCCAAATTATAAAAATACCCTATATGAAATGGACTTTAGAAACACACCCAAAACCCATTTATAACATAACAAAAAGGCTTTTAACTTCTTTTAAATTACAAAACTGCCATTGATTTCTCAAAACAAACGCAACCCCAAAATATATAAACAAGCCCAAAATACTCAATAGGACATCAAAGTAATTTAATAATCAAAATTAAATTCAATATGGCCAATTGTCATTTTTTGGGTTTGTGTATAGAAATTAAATGATGTAGGGTTTATTTATAGTTTTAGTGCTAAGAATGGGTATTTAACTAAATATCTCTACAAAAAAACTCAAAAAACACCCAAAACAAGCCCAACTCAATTTTATAAAAAAAAACCCAAACAATTCATTACAAAAAAAACGTCTCGAAAACTATAGCCGCTTTATTTTTATTTTTCAAAGAACACCACCACACCTACCACTAACAACCACTTACAAAATCACAAAAAATAAAGAGAAGCAACCATTCAACACAAAAAGCTGAAGAATTTCAAGCAGAAAAGGGTTCAAAGGTACGACATTTAAAAACCACACATTTACTGTCACGTTGATTAATGGCTGTAATGTTCCAGTCTAGGATAATAACACTGCTAGTTTACTGTCTCGTTGATTAATGGCTGTAATAATGTTCCAGTCTATGGTATTAACATTGCTATATACTATCATGTTGATTAATTACTGTAATATTCCAATCTAGGGTAATAACACTGCTAGTTTACTGTCACGTTGATTAATGGTTGTAATGTTCCAGTCCAGGGTATTAACACTACTATTTACTGTCATTTTGATTAATGGCAGTAATGTTCCAGTCTAGGGTATTAACACTGCTATTTACTGTCACGATGATTAATGGTTGTAATGTTCCAATCTAGGGTAATAACACTGCTAGTGTACTGTCATGTTGATTAATTGTTGTAATGTTCTAGTCTAGAGTAATAACATTGGTAGTTTACTATCAAGTTGATTAATGGCTGTAATATTCCAGTCTAGGGTAATAACACTGCTAATTTACTGTCACGTTGATTAATGGTTGTCATGTTGCTATTTCTAATGCATGTCTACCAAAGAAATGATGAAAAAAGAACAAAACAAACCAACATCCAAAAAGAAAACCAACGATCTAAGTATAAGAAAGATTTCATAACGAGAATTCGAAGCAAAAAATTTGAAAATCGGAGCTCGAAGATGAGGAGTAGAGCTAGGAGCATATGACCGAGGTTCGTTCGTGTATATATATACGTATATAATATATGTATTTATATAAGCCAAGTCAAGACAGTTCCTAAGCATAGTCCATGCAAAAACAGTCCTGTGTAACAAACGAGTTCCTAGGTCACTGAACAATAATATGCTTGCCATTTAGCACTAATTAGCTCGATATATAGAATTTCAATTTCGGTTTTGAAGTCCATGTGAAAGTAATATTATTATTGTATATTTCATTTTCTCACTCTTGTTTTCTTCTTTTTTTTCAATTTGAAAACAAATATTCATCACAAAGGTAAAGTTGATATAGACATGGATTTTGCATCATTATTATTCGTATCAAGATCAAATCAAGATATTAGATAGGAGATTCGACCAAGAAAAAATTCTAGATATTAACTTCGTTTTATTTAAATCTTGAATTTCTAACAATGGCCAGAAATAGATAGAAAGCAAGGGACAAAAAGATGATGGTTGACGAGAATGCGGGCAACAGTGGTCCAAAGCCTAAACATGATGAGACTGCAGAAGACAAGAGTCTCAGACCAAAAAAAAAAGAGACAAGAGTCCAAAGCATAACCCTAAACATGAGGCCGCCCATCCTCCTACCTTAACGTACCTTTATCTCAGCGACAGGTATGACTTTGATTTCACCATATGCTGTTTTGGGAAGAACAGAAAGGTGCGGCCTTTGTTTTTTTCAGGTGCATCATATATATGTGTGTTTATAGATAGTATACTTACGATTCTCTAGAAGCTTACCCCGTACAATATGGTGTCATAATCCGAATAATCAAATTTCAAGTTCCTCCGTGATTCCAAAAATTTATCAAATCTAAATATCACTTACTCTTTGTTTGGATCGAGGAAAATAACTCAGTCGAAGAAGAATATCTAGTCACCAAAAACAGGGAAAGTGTTAGAGCAGACAAGGCCTCATTCACCGAACCTGACCTACTCAAAGACATGTGGCAGTTGAGTGTAGACGGAGCGTCAAATCATAAGGGAGGTTGAGCAGGTGTCATCATAAACACCTCATATGGAACTTTGTTTGAGCAACCCATCACACTGGGCTTTCCAGCCTCAAACAATGAAGCAGAATACGAAGCATTGCTCGTTGGACTATGCTTTTGGTAAGGGAGCTATTGATCAAGAGGTTTGCCATCTACTCAGATTTCCAGCTAATCACCAATCAAACTTCAGGCGAGTACATGGCGAAACACCCAAGGATGATCCAGTACCTTAGACAAAGTCAAAGAGCTTTTGAAGGCATTCCCTACCTGCACCATCCAACAAATTCCTCGGGCAGAGAACACAAATCCCAATCATATCATTGGGCCCGAATTGACTAAGTCTCATCCCAATCTAGGGTTATCTTAGGCCCGAATTAGGTTTCTGAACCCAATCAAGTGAACATTGACCACAACACTGGTTTTTCTGTTTGGCTAGGTACCGTTTGTACTTTCCAAGTCATAGACGCATGATTGAAAGAATATTGAAGTCCTCTTAATTGAGGCATACAAAAGAACTCATCCGAGCCAGTACCCCCCTTGGAGCATAATGGCTTAATTAAAGGTCTAGAATAAGCACAAATTCATCAAACAAAGTATTTTACATCGCCTATACTAGGTCTATTGGGCTAGTCTCATCCCCAATAGTGGCACGCTTGCACAAACTATAGATCGGGCCAGAAGAAACAAGTTGCCAGAGGCCAGCCCAAGCTTTCCCGTCGTTTTCAACATGATCCAACTTTCAGTTTTGTCTGAAATTGAACAAGTCCTCTCGCGAGCCAAGGATCCAATCGGGGCATTGATGTTGACCTGGCCTTCTCCTTTCTCCCGCTCTACTCTCAAGAAGGATCGACAGTAGAGAAAGAAAAAAGGCATCAACATGATAAAAGGCAACTTTTGGGGCAACTTTTCGTTCAATAATTGACACAATAACTCAACATAGCATTTCTTTAAGTTTAAACCTTCCGATATCTCTTCTATATCGCCAGCAGAACCAAGTCTTTGTTTAAACAGTAAGTCAAATGTAAAGTTTAAACCTTCATCAGATCCTCCTTCTAGATCGCATGTAAAGTTTAAACCTTCATCATATCCTTCTTCTATATCGCCAGCAGAACCAAGTTTTTTTTTCTTTTAATTTTTAATTTTTTGTATTGGCTTTTTAGCTGAACTAAAGTCTCTTCCTTTAACTTCTTTGTTTTCAGGAATTCGATGACAAGCCTTGAAGGCCTAGTCGACTCAAGCATCTCAGACAACCAGCAGAAGAACTTGCAGGTTCTTTACTCCATTCATTTTGCTAACATCTGTTTCTCTTTCAGCATTTGATCAGAAGATTATTGCTCGCATACTAATTAGCTCAGAAGTAATTCAATTTTATTTTTCATATTTGAAAAAACAAGAGCTACTTTCTTTGGTATTCAAACAAAAAATTGAACGGAAATATTGATAAAATTGACTCAAAAACACCTAAATTGCAACGGAAATATTGATATTGGTAAAAGCTCAACATAAACAATGCAAATTTTGAGAAAAACATGGAACTTAAGATACGTTTATTTGATAAACTACATACTAGTTTGCAAAAGAAAATTAAATGAACTTAATTGTATGGAGCAAACATTGTTACTAAGAAATTGTTCACTAAGTTACTGAAATTTGAATAGATTAGGCAAACTAAACTCAAATTTTTCCCTTTGAAATACAACTATTTATGTATTACTCAAAGTCAAATAGTTCTTTCCTCCAACCCTGCAGACTTTAAATTTGAGTACGCAGCTTATATTAAATTGTTTCAAAATAATTTAACTCAAAAACGATTTTGTGGTTAATTTTTCTTCAGTTTATTATATTTTCATTTATGGACTCTAAATTTATTTTTATGATCGTTTCAACCTAAAAAGGTTTAAATTTCTAAAACAAAACTTTAAATAATAAATAGTAAACGACAAACACACAAATTAAGAACAAATAAGTAGGTATATACTTTTGGATAACTTTTGAGGTTAGATTAATGAAAATTATGTCCGTGCATTTCGTTTTGGGCCGTTGGATTTTTATAAAAAATTAATTCTTGGGCGTTTGATGGAAGGGTAACTATTAAGTTCAGATGAAAAAAAAAACCTTCAAATTCTGGCGAAAAACAAAAATTAATTCTTGCAGCGGGGCCCTTTAAAGTTAAAAAAAATTACGCACAATCCAAGCACGTCTTTCTGGGCCTATCATTTTGCCTGGATTGGAAACAATGGCCGAATTCCGCCTAGATTTCTGCCCGACTCAAATTTGGCCCATCCGTATACACCCATTGTTCTGGGCTAAATCCAAAATTTTGGGTTTGAGACTATCCGATTCCCATTGGACAGGGGAATTTGAATGAATATAACATACGTAACCTTAATTAATGATTTACTAGTGTTATCGACACGTCATCCACTGCAAGTTGGGTTAGTAATCAAAATAATACTCACGATAATCCAATAGTTAGTCAATAATTTTTTTTAAACATAAGCAATGAATTTGTAGCTCAAGTAATTAAAAACATTTATCCATACACCCAAGATTCTAAGTAATTAATAACATTAGCAATAGGAAAATAATAATATTACATTTAGAGTTTTGGAGAATTCTGAGAAAGAATCTTAGCTAGAGATTCTTGTTATGCAAAAGTTGTGAGTGATTGTGATTTTTTAAAAGGAAGACTCACTATTATACCAAATATAGGAGTCCAAATTATAAAAAAAAATAAATAAATAAATAAAACCCTATATGAAATGAACTTTAGAAACACACCCAAAGCCCATTTACAACATAATAAAAAGGTTTTTAACTTTTTTTAAATTACAAAACTGTCATTGATTTCTTAAAACAAACTCAATCCCAAAACCTCATAAAAAGCTCAAAACACTCAATAGGGCATCAAAGTAATTTAATAGAGATTTTCTATTTAAACCCCGCACTTCTCTTTGTTCACCCCAATACTTAAATCATTAAGCTGTAAGTTTTATTATTGTGTAAAAAGACAAAAAAGGTCATCCAACTTAATAATTAACTCTAGTATATCTATACACACACCCCAACTTCCTATTTACAAACTCACTCTCTCTCTCTCTCTCTCTCTCTCTCTCAACAATACCTAAGGGTTTGGGGTTCCATATGTTTGTGTTTTTTTTCTGCTGGGAACAAAGAAAATTGTGGGGTTTAAATAGAAAATCTCTTTTATTTCTCATTTTTTCAGTTTTTGGGGTGTATTTAAGGGTAGTTTGGGAAGACAGTGGGGTTTTCTTAGAAATTATGAAAATTTAAATTAAAAAATGGGGTGAACTTAGAACATGGGGTGAACTAAGAGAAGTGTGGGATTTAAATAGAAAATCTCATTTAATAATCAAAATTAAATTCAATATGGCTAGCTATCATTTTTTGGGTTTGTTTATAAAAATTAAAAGATGTATGGTTTATTTATAATTTTAGTGCTAAGAATAGGTATATGACTAAATATCTCTTTTTAAAATAAACATTTTTGTAGGGGTTAGGTGCCTAAAATCTTTGGGTGTGGATTACATAAACGAATCTTTTATTTTTTTTGGGAGGCCTCTTCTAATGAAAGGGTTGATAAATATCTACAAACTCACACACACGCCGATGCGAGGGCTGCACTTACCATGTCACCCATTTAATTGGTGGATAATGATTCATTTGTACGAAATTACAAAAACACTCACGGTCAAGCGGAATAAGTGAACCACTTTAAATTTGAGAGGGCAATGTGAGATTTGACTGTAATTTAAGGGGAATTGATGTAAATAAATCTATTATTTATGATAAAAATAGAATGGGTTGGTGGATTTCAAGTTACAAATCGGTCTGGTTCGATTTTTGGACCTATGTCGACTTTTTTTGTCAAAACAGCTTTTTCAGACTTGGTTCGTCTAATTTGCAGTTCCAATGCCCGCCTCTAATTTCAGCTCGCTGTATTTAATTATTTAATCTAAATAATTAAATAAGGGACCGAAATAATTACTGGTCAACAGTTTGGTACTATGTTGTTGGTCGCCATTAATCTGTTTAACTCATTCAAGGTGTGCTTGGCTTAAATTTATGTAAGATTGTACTAAATGAGAGACTAATGATGTAGGTGGGTTCCGTGGAGGGATTGGTAGATATTTGCAACAGGTACAATCAAATTTAAAGGGTTGTCTGCTGGTTGTTGGGAGCACCAAGTAGGGGGTATGGTGGAGGGATATTGGTAGATGAATTGATCACCAGTGAAGGCAGGCTGCACGTTGCAAGGGAAGCTCCCACAAGTAGATAGAGAGAAGCTCTCACGAAAGAGAGAGTTTCTCTGGATCTCCAGCAGAACAACTAAGTGTTTGTTTAGCGGAACAAAGTCTCTTGCCTCAAGGCTTCGAAATTTTTGCAGGTTCCATTCATTTTGCTAAACTCTCTTTTTCTTTCAGCTATGATCAGAAGAGTACTGCTCACATTTACTTAACTCAAAACTATTTCAATTTTGGTTATGAAGTCGGTCCGGCCGAAACTATTTGTTTAATTTGCTGCTCTTCTTTTCTTCTTCATGTTTGAAAAACAAAAGAGCTTGCTAGTTTCTTTGGCCTAAACTTAGGGAATGAGAGAAGATCAACAACAAAACATGAAAAACGTGAACAATTACTATCTGTCAGATGCAAACAAAATCTTCAGAATTAATTAGGATGCTTTATGGATAAAACTGAGTTCAAGGTCTTATAAAATTAGAGCATCTACAATTATGCTCCCTATTTTTTAGTTAAAAGTTAGCTAAAAACACACAAAAGCTATTTTAGGAACTCTCTATAAAATTTGAACTCCAATCATACTGTCTAGTTTAGGGAGTCATAAAAACTATAATGATTTTTTAATTCAATATAATTGGTCCATCTTTTTAAAAAAAATAAATAAATACATAGTTAGCATTAGTTAAAAGTTTAAAATATGCATAAAACAAAACAACATTAAATTATAGGGAGTCACTAGGAGTATTTTCTCTCCCCTTAGATTTTGGAGCTCCTAGAGGTGGATAGAGAGCATGGTTGGAGTTGTATTTTTCCAATTCCTCCCTAAAATTTGTCTAATGAGGTGATGTAGGGAACCCATTGTTAATGCTCTTAGATATTGGCTCTGACAGAAATGTTAATTGCACAGAAACACAAATATTTTGATATGTCTGTAAAAGGTTCAAGATACACAATGCAAATTTTTAGTAAAATCATGGAAATTTTGAATGAATATTTTTTTGATAGGAAAGGTTCAAGATACACAATGAAAATTTTTAGTAAAATCATTGAAACTTTGAATGAATATTTTTTGATAAAAAAGCAATATAATTTTATTATATCAATAAAAATAAACAGTACAAAGGAAACAAACTGCAAAGGATGTAAAGGGAACCATCCCAATAACAATATGGCAACCATGAAAATAATTTTTCTAAAACCGCTTTCAACCACCATAATTTCCCCAAATCTAGTTCAATGACTTTCAAAGACAAAAACTAGCCGTTAATCGGTATGATTCTTTTAAAGAGACTAAAAACACCCAACAAACTCAACTAAGTTTCTAGAATCATGAGAAGAAGAAAAAAAGACAGAGAACTCATAGAGTTTCTGGACTTTATTGAACAAACTAAAGCAACATTGGTAAAAGGAAAACCAACTGCCGTTAATCTTCCATCGAAGAATGAATATTTAAGATACATTTATTTGTTCAACTATCTACGTGTTTGTCAAAAGAAAACTAATGAAATTAACTTGATTGTGTTGTGGGGTTGTGTGACCTCAATTAAATGATTTACGTACACTGCAATCATTGTATATATACAACTATTTGCACTTCATACACTGCAAATTGAACTAGTACACTGATAAAGTAGAGAAATATGACAACAACATATAATTAATGTATCTTAAGAAACTACGTAACTAATAATAATAACATTAATTTAGAGAATTAAGCAATTATAATAACATTAGCGAAGCGATGTTATTAATTTGTAAAACTAGGCAGAGGGATATTGGCCATTTGAAATCTGTCTTATCAAAGCTGTATGTGGTTACGTTGCACTTGCAGGGAACGACAAATCAATGGAAGAAACGAAAGAGCTAAGGAACGAAAAAAGGTCAACGAAGGAGACCGTGGAGTGTAGTTCAAAGCCTAATCGTAAATTTGTCGCACGCCCTATGCCCCCGAAGAGGAGTCAGATCAAGCGTCAGATCTTTGATCAGATCTTAAGGTATACTTTTTACACAAACAAATAGGGGTTTCATTTTACCAATCTTTCAAGACTTATAATTTAGAGTGTTGTTAAACGAACTTTAAAATTAACTGAGTACACCCTATGATCTAAGTACACCTAAATATTTTAATTAAAATATAAAATTAACTAAGTACACTATGTTTGTACAAATTTCTCACGAGAGAATATTCGTGGACGAATCTTCTCTCTAGACCGTTCCCCTGCTAGTTTTCCTGCAAGACAAATGGTGATCAACGGAGAACCACCGGTGTGATGGTGGCCAAGGGCCCTCCGCTGCCTAATTCAGTAAAATAGTCTTGGAATATTCAAATAATACTAACAGGACAGAGATAATTCTCTACGGGAGAGATGTGTAGCGTGGGAGCCAAGTAGGTAAGAGAGGTGGTGACAACCTGGGCTGGTCAGCCACGAGTGTGAGAGCAAGAGGGGAATTCGACTGGGGCGAGAGAGAGAGAGAGAGAGAGAGAGAGGGAGAGTGTGTATGAGTGTGTGTGTGTGTGTGTGTGTGTGTGTGTGTGTGTGTGTGTGTGTGTGATCTCTAGGGTTTTCCCAAGTGAGGAAGAAGTTTAGAATTACCTTTTGTTAGGGCCCAAAAAATCTCAAGAAAAGCCCATGCATATTTTAAAGACCAATGCACTATCATGCTATAAAAGCAGCCTAGCCGATACATACATGCCATGCTAAGTAAGGCTATAATTTGGCACGTGGGGAGGTGGTGGTACGAGTTTATCACTTTCACATGCAAACTTGTAAGAATTACAAAGTTTCACAAGTCCAAGCCCACCTAGCCTACTACACTGTCAAGCATTACCTAACACAAAGCCCAAGCCACTGTAATACAACATAGCCCAAGCACAAGCATGCGATAACACTCAATGGCAAGCAACTCCCTTTTAGTGTCAAATATAGCAACAAGCTTAAGTGGGCTCAAGCCACTTAATTACATGTCTGGGGCTTGTGGATCAGTTTGTGGTGTGGATGGTTACAAGATTCAAAAGGCCCATTAGAGGTTCAAAAGGTGGAAGTTTTGTGTTGGGGACCAAAACCAGGCCCATTTTCTTGAGTCATTAAATGGGTAAGCAGAGAAAAGAGTTTTCACATCTATCCCCCACCAACACCTACCCATATCCAGCCTCAAGTACCCACACGGCACTAAAACCAACTATACGGCACCAAAACAAACTATACGACAGCAAAACAAGCTACCTTATCTTTTCTCTCGTATAAACCAACTGCCCAGCTCCTACATAGAATGAAAAAGTCATGTCGTCTCAGCTAGGAGGCAAAACGACTAAAAGGAAACAACCACTTTGAAGCCGGAGAAGTAGGCCAAACCAGCTTGATACTAGAGTGCACGTGTGTGGGGAAGTAAGCTCGCAAATCCTATAAAAGGGAGATAGGAGTAGGTGACGGGGTGAGGGAATCTACTGCCGTAAACACCCAAACACCCAGAAAACCAGGCTTAACGTCTACACCCTACCCTTTTTCTTATGATAATATCCTTCCAAACCCCAAAAGTCACTGATCGCCCATATCTTTCTACAATGCCTTTTGTTCCAACCCAAGCAGTAGAAGCTCTCATTCTTTCTTGCTAAACTTGTGGAAACTTAGCTCCCACATCACAAGCCCTTCAAGCCAAGCATAACTTTCTAGTTCTTTTACCATAGTCATCACATTCTTAATGGGAAAAACCAGAGCATTCCCTGAAAATCTACATTTCCTCGAAGTGTTTTGGGGCCTGGTTTCGAACTCAGGCAAAGGAGCATCACAATTATCTCCTTACGACAACCCAAGTACACATTGAGCTGCCGTAACCAAACAAGCATCTCATGCCAAGTTCAATATCTTGATACATCAAAGCAAACTCTCATGCCAAGCCTATCTATGTACAATGTCGTACACCATCCAGCAGCGCCCGTACACCATCTAGCAGGCCTGTATCTCATCCCGCAGGCATCGTACCTCATTCGATGCATAAATAACCATCCATCTTTGTAAACTCTTCTTTTCCATTTAAGGAGGAAATAATTCTCTAGAATTATTCATTTCTTGAATCTTTTCTTGCTTTCATGTGGTAGATGTTAAATTTCAGATAGATGGGCTAACAGCTCACTACTAGCAACAGGGACGGATCCACAGAGGAGCAAGGGTGGTCAAGTGACCCCTGCAACCCCTGAAATCCTCCATTAGAGAGTGGAAATTTGACCCCTGCAACCTGTTTGATGAAAGTCCCCAAAGGGGCTGCTGTTCTGTCTTGTTGCTGCTGCTGTCCTCCTTCAGCCCGCGTCAATTTTTTCTCTCCTTCGACGTCAAAACGACGTCATTCCACTTATGTATTTTTTAAAACCTAGCCAAAACGACGTAGTTTTGGCTCAAGTTATAATTTTTTTTTTAATTTAAAAAAAACTGAAACAGAGGCTGCAAAGCTACTGCCCGATAACTCCCCATCCCCAAATGTGTTTTCACTTGTTTTTTCCATTTTCAAACCCCACCCCACCTTTTTTTAATTTTATAGTTTTGTACCAGTTTAGCTGTTTTTGCTGGCTTTCTCTGGCGCCTTTTGTTTCTGGCTGCCTCCTAGCTTTGCATGTGTTTCTTTTGTTTTATGCTTCGTTTGGTTGTTGCTTGCTTCTCCTTTTGTTGGTTGCGCTAGCCTATTTTGGCTGTGTTTATGAAGATCTTTTTGCCAAAAATTAAATTTTTTTTTTTTTCTAAAAAAAAAAACCCCTAATCCTAGCAGATGACATCCCCATTGGTTAGTTTGAATAAATTAGGATTTTTTTAATTAGATTGTATATGCTTTAGTTATATTATATCTTGATAAATTGAATTAGTTTTTATGTTTGATAATTAATGAATATTCTTATACATTTTTTGTTTTATTAGTTGTTGGGAATTTATTTTGGTTAGTTTGAATAAATTAGGGGTTTTTGAATAGATTGTATCTGTTAGTTTGTATGCTTTAATTAGAGTTATTTCAAATACAATTATAGAACGATACTTTAAGAGAAAATTCTCATCAACTACTTCTAGTTTGGATAATGTGGGTAGTTTGAGTTCGAGAGATGTGGTGGGTAGTTGGAAAGAAAGTGAGTTGCAAGATGAAAACTCGTCGTGGACAATTGTAATATGATTTTTTCAATTAATTATGAATTATAATATTATCATTTTATTTTTATGGGTCTGTTATTTTGAATATAAATTTTTTAACCTTTAAGACGTTGACCTCTGGAAAGAAAATTCCTGGATCCGTCCCTGACTAGCAACACCGATATTGTCCCCAACTTAACTACTTACAAAGCCCAGTAGATGTGGGGTTTTATCACAAATAGTCTCGGTAATATTAGTAGTTGAACAATTCATTATATATTTTATTTTATTTAGTCAAGTTTCCGATATGGAATTTATATTCTTCAACAGTATATTCACTACCAAATGCCTTTTTTTAAATGATTATTTGTCTTCAGCCACAATTCTTGTCGTAGCGGCCATAAAGGAGAACTTGGGATTGCATGCCCAGTTCGTTCTTTCTATTTCTTTCTTTTTTCGTTTGTCTGCAATTGATTGCAAGACTAATTTCTGAAATCCAAACTTCGAAAAGCTTGACGACACTTGGATGCATGAGTTCCATGTCCTTTTTTTTATTTTTCTTTGTTTTATTTTTGTTTTCAGCACAGTTGTCTTCTTCTTCTTTGATGTTCAGGACATCAATTTTTAACGAAGACAACTTGATTTGTCGTGTGCCTCATACATAGGCTTGTAATTATCGCTTGGTAATTACATGCATTCCTCCTTTGCTTTTGACTCCGTGGTGGGCACACCACCACATCCTGGTCGTGCTGCCTTATCTCCAGGAAACGGAAAATAATCATCAAGGGGAAACCCTTTTGTCTCTTGCCATGCACTTTTTGTTGGCTGCTGCGTTGTAGCAGACTTGGCTTGGTTTTGTGATGATTGAAATCTTCATGACAATCCCCACATATTGAATTTTTTGTTTTGAGATGCTTGATCGCAGAGATAGACTTCACGGTCTTGCTGTTTGAGATGCTTAAAAACATCGCGGAGAGACCCAACGATCTTGTGGCTTTGGATGCTCAAGGCACTTTTTGTTTTGGAAGCTGAAGGCATCGTGGTATCCCCACAAGCATGGAGCAAACTCTCTCATTGTCTTGAAGCCTTCAGATTTAGATGGCTTGACCATCCTATAATCCTTACGGATTATAACTTGCTCTTGGCTGTTCATGGATATATCTCAGAGTGAGACTAGGTCTCGTGGCATGCAGGAGAAACAAGAAATTCATGGCAAATTTCTTTTACCTTGCAAGCTTTCGGTGGAAATCTGCCAGCAGCTTATTGTCCTCAGTTTTCTGATGCTCTTCCCTCTGCGTGATCTGTCAAACAAAGTAGGGTAAATATTCAGTTATGCTAAGATGCGATAATATTATTATTCTTCTCCAATATGGAGGTATTTATACAAGTACAAAGATATGTTAACCCTAAATAAAATAGGAAATATATATAAATTATAATAGGAAGTAAATCTCTATTACAATAGGACTAAATAATAATTGGAAAGTAACCAAAATTCTAATGAAATAAGGAACCAAAATCCTAACTAAGTAAGGACTCGCCAACACTCCCCCTCAAGTTGGGCAAAGATATTTCGCACGCCCAACTTGACAAGCGAGTCACAGAACACCATATTTGAGAAGCACCAATTGTAGAGAAGGTCTTTTCGTCAACCACGAGTGAAACAAGTGACAACATAAAGCAAAGTTCACAGCGAAAACACAAGAGCAAACCCTAAAAAATAGGGCACATAGCAGAACACAGAAACCCTGTGAGCACGGCAGCAGATAAGGCATAACACAGAAGCCCTGTGAGCACGGCAGATAGCAGAACACAGAAACCCTGTGAGCACGGCACCTGTGAGCACGGCAGAAGATAAGGCAGAAACCAAACCCTAAAAAATAGGGTAAGGCAAGGCAAACACACTAGCAAAGGCATGAGCAACAATACTGGCACCATAACAGGCAGGAGCAACAAGACAGAGACATAACAGGCATCATCAACAGCAATACAAGGCATTGGCATTGGCACCAGTAACAGCAGAGACAACTTCTCTTCACTCCCCTTCTCCCCCTGAAGAGAAGGGGTCGATGGAGCCATATGATCAATGGTATTTAAGAAACATGCACTGACTAACACTGAGATGTAGCAGAATCAGCCATGGCAGATAGGTGGTTAAATTGTAGCGGAATAGATGAGCAGCGGTGACAATAGCAAGGTAGGCAACGATGATAGTAGCAAGGTAGACGACGGCGGCGGCAGACTAGGATTATAAGCTAGATTTATAGTGCAACGGAAATAGGTAGTCTCTAGGGTTAGGGTAGAGACAGATCAAAACACAGTAACATCATCGGCAATGACCACAACAACGGAAACAATAGCGGCAATGGTAACATTAACGACAGTAGTAGAGGTAACGGCAACGACAATAATGAAGGTCCAAACACATTGATGTGAGATACCACCGGATAAGGGATTGGGTGAATGATGGAGACATCACAGTAATGAAGGTTCATACGAATGAGAACGCTTCAGATTGCCTAACAAAGCCAGTCACAACAGCAAAGTTCAAGCATTGTTTGAGCTTGCTCAATC
>NW_018921909.1:77274-100094 GCF_002207925.1 Prunus avium
GTCTGGAGCGAAAACTTCTGGCTACCGGTCGCTGGAGACTCGGCCAAAAAGCGACCGATCGCCAGGTCTGGGCGACCGGTCGCTCCAGTCGAGCTGTGTTGGTTTCCTACGTGTCTTCAACTACTTTTTCGAGGGCTATCGCTTTCCACAAGATTGCAGAGGCTTAATGGGTCACTTCTGAGTTGAAAGGAAGGTTGACTACCTGCTGGATAGTTGGGAGAGCACTCATGGCTAATTGGTTATCTTGTTTTGAATAATCTCCTCTCCATTTTCTGGTTTAATGGAGGTGGCTGAGTGAGATTGTATTACCTACCTGATCTGACCCTTAGTCTAAGTGGTGACTAAAAGGAAAGAACGTGGAGGACAATCAGATATCCTATCTCTTGTCCATTGGCCTGTGTAGGTAATGGGATGAAGTAAGATAACACAAGGGAGAAAGCATGTTGAACATATGTAGTGGCAAAAGCTGAAAACAATTGAGTTTTTTTTTTCAAGTGAGAGTTTCAGAAAAACCAAGGTGAGAGCAAGAGAGTTCTCTAAGTGTATCAAGGTGTTGAGCAAGGGTGTGAGAGAAACAGATTGTGAGGGTAGTGTTCTAAGGGGGTTTCCTTTGTAAACCAAAGTTGTAACATATCTTCATTAGTGAAATTTCTCAAGGTGATCACCAAAGAGGATGTAGGCAATTTGCTGAACCTCTATAAACACTTGTGTCATTTGTGCTTGGTTAATTTCTGTGTGTGTGTGTAAGACTCATCCATCATTGAGTTCTTTGTCCAAAGTCCATCAACAACAAGATCTTAAAAGGGCAGTGAGTTAGTCATTAATTCACAACAGAGGAAAGCACTTAAATTGTAAGGAGAACGCAAACACAGGTCACAAGAAAACCTAGGCTCTGATACCATGTCAAACAAAGTAGGGTAAATATTCAATTATGCTAAGATGCGATCATATTATTATTCTTCTCCAATATGGAGGTATTTATACAAGTACAAAGATATGTTAACCCTAAATAAAATAGGAAATATATATAAACTACAATAGGAAGTAAATCTCTATTACAATAGGACTAAATAATAATTGGAAAGTAACCAAAATTCTAATGAAATAAGGAACCAAAATCCTAACTAAGTAAGGACTCGCCAACATGATCTAATGTTGCTCTTTTTTATAGAGCTTGAACAGATTGAAGTCTTTTTTTAATTCAAACTTGAAACCAACAGATTTTATCCCTTCAAACTTGGAAGCCAAATGCAACAAATGGAAGTCTTCTTTTCGATATGAGTTCCATTGAAATAACATTTCCTGTTTGTCAATTTCAAGTAGGTCTATTTTTTTTTTCCTTGTTTCTGTTTGTGTCTACAAAGGTCAGTGGGTTATGGCTTAATGGAAGAAGTGTCTATGCAAAGGGGTTAAGCAAATAAGCCATGTGGATACAACGAAAACCTAGCCTAAACTACATGTTGTCAATATCTTGCACAACCAAAGACAAACCCATACACACTTTAGAATTGTAACATGGGTATTCAAGATTCCTAGAGGCTAAATCTACAGAAAATACCTCTACATGTTTTTACTTTTGTGAAACTAGATGGAGAATAATTGGGATTGAACTTTTATCTTTCTTGGATTATATCCATATCTTTGTTGATGTATATGGTGTTTTTTCTGAATTGGTTTAACTCCAAATTCAGAAACTATACATCTCTTGAATTGTACCTCTTTATCCAGAGGTACCAATGAAGACACTTCTCTTCATGAAAGAATGTGTCTTTATGTTAATCATGTATATGAAGTGTTTCTAACATTGATATACATACTTCAAACACTTAGGAATCAAGAGGCACACCACATGACTGAAGGTGCTTCAAAATCGCACCCCAGACATGAACTGACCTGTTTTCGAACATGACCGGCAGCTCATTTTTATATAGCAAGCATCACTGATGAATCTGCCTGAAAACGACCGGTTGTTTCCCTCAAGCGACCAGTCGCTTTTTACGAAATTGCTATATTTCTAAAAATTCTTCAACCTTTTGTTCCACATATCATCTGGCTAGGGAACTCATGTTTCACATGGACACTACCTTCGCCTCTAATTTAAGGCTTGCTGGATGTATTAAGACATAAATGCCAATTTTTTTGAACACATAAATTTTTTTGTTTCAACAATGAACTCAAAATTAAGACTATAACACCAATAAGGTGATAGTTGGATTGGCTTAAGTCTTTGGTGTGTTCTCAAGCGGTCCTAGGTTTAAGTTCTCATGGTACATGTGTGCATGAGTTTCTCCCCTTCTTAATTTTGGCCACAAAAAAAAAAGGACTGTAACATAGAAAAAGAAAAAAAAAAGACAATATGTAATTCACATTGTACACAATAAGAAAGAGATAAACAAATTCTAGTATAATAATACATATTTACTTACATATACACACCATAACAGTCTTCAAAATTGTGAATCTTGACTGAAAATGAAAATTCTAGACTAATTTCCCATAAAACAAAGCATGAAATTCAAAACTAAAAGAAATCATCAATCATACCTGTTAAAAATTCGGACTTTAGCCTTCATTGAATCATTTAGAAAGAATGGGTAAAGTGAATAAGTGTTTGTCATCAGGAAGTTTCTTTTTCATAGTCAAACATGTGAAATTGGGCTCAATGTATTTTATTTCTTAATTTTATTCAATTATGTTAATTGGCTTAGACTATGAATTTACTGAATAAGTGGGTTTTTTTTTATAACTAAGCTCTTCTTAATTTTGGATTGAATTATTGGACATAATATAATGTTTATATATAGTGACATGCGAGGTAGGTATATATAGATATTTATATAAATTGGTGGTCGTAAGCGGTCGCCTTGCCTGATTGAGGGCTTCCCATCACTAGTCATTTGCCCTTTTTTCGTTTTTGTTTTTTCACTCCCCACAACGACGACAACATGGTCTTGTGATCAAAATTATTCATTTTTAGGTTCGAATCAAGGACCATCGTATAAGAAAAATAGTCAAATCGAAAACTTTTTAGCCATAATGTGCTCATTGATTTCTTTGTAGCTTAAACCCTCATTGATTTCTTTAACTACAGTTAAATGTTGAATGGTCTTCGACTTAGCTCGTTTGGGACTGCTTCTCTAGGAAGTACTTCAGCTCATAAGCGCTTCTAACAAAAGCGCTTTTATTATAAAAATCTTGAATTTTCATAAAAAATTAAAGTGCTTCGTGGAAAAGCACTTGGGAGTGCTTCCTAGAGAAGCACATAGTAGGTGCTTCTACAGGAAGAGCTTCTATGACCCAGAAGCACTTCTAAACTTTTCTGCCAAACGTTGTCCGCAGTGCTTTTAGTTATCAGAAAGCGTTTTTGGCCCTTCTAGAAGCACTTCCAAACAGGCGATGCAAAATGATTTAAGAAAGGGACCTTAAAGTGGACAGTTGTAAATATAGACCTAAATATTGAGATCAACTTGGATGAAGACGCATGTTTACTTACTAGGAATGGACGAAGTTATGAATTAAGAAAGTTTAGGAATATGTGAGAGGAATGGGAGAGAGATCAACTGATAGGACCCACCCCGGATTCTCCCTTGGAATCCGTGACGAACCCTGCTTCCCGTCCGGCATTTAACTGATGTCGAGCCCACTTTTCCAAAACGTTTTTTTAGCCCTAATTTAAACTGATAGACAATTCGACTTCTGCCGAAATTTCGGCAGTCACCCCTGTAATTTCCCAATTTACAGTACCTATAAATCAGCACAGAAATAATCCCAATTTTCACCATGCACAAGGTAAAAGCACACACAACAGTTAAGACTATTGAAATGGGCCTCAGGCCCTCTACCCGAACTTAAAAATGAGTAGCTAAGAGCAACTAGAGATTTAGTTTGCACTCCGAGGAAAATAAAAGGTAGAGAGTGATAGTAGCACACTCCTACGGAGTTGACAACAATGATTTCTCGACATGGTGGTCTCAACCTCAGATGCCTAGAACCTGGAGGCACAAAACAGAAAATGTGAGTAGACGAAAACAAAGGGTTAAACATAATTTATATTCAACATAAATAACCCCCTCCGTTTTAGAAAATAGTGCCCAAAACACCATGCAATAGATATCTTTAGTAAACGTACAGAAATATCATCCAATACTAGAAAATATTTCAGTTCAGTAAAATTTCATATCATGACATACGATAAGGAAAACCATTTAATTAATACTTCTCAAATTCTCGGACTCTACGGTACACCCCGTCAAATTCTTCGTAGACAGCCCTATCAAGGGCCTTACATTACACCCTGTCAAAGGTGCCCGGGTCCCGACACACCTCCTAAGAGTTACCGCATGTCTAATGTATCTGGGTATCCATTGTAACTAAGGGGAGTTACATGTAATTCCATAATTCCAATTTTGAAAAATACGTTTCCAAATAACATAAATATATATATATATAATAAAATAACACCCATAATTCTTTATGAAAACCATAAAAAATCATAATCAAGAAAAACACCAAAACTAAAATAAACCCATTCGATTTCAATAATATCCAAAATACTATATTCATATGGTTAGGAAATATAACAACCTCCTAGAATCTCATAGGACAACAGTAATAAAATCCAATACACCATATTTAAAATTCCAAAACCATATGAACCAAAATCCCATGTTCAAATTTTCATAAACAAACCCAATATCACCAAATCCAAAATCACCAGAGTCCGAAACTCAAATCCATATACTTTAATAATAATAATAATACTCCCTAGAAATTCCATATCACATTTTAAAAGCCGAGACTAGTCCGATAATAAAATCTCATAACCTCATTAACCCAAAATAAACCAATTTCGAATCAAATCACATTTATACAAGCAATTCCATATTTGAAAAACAATGCTCATTTAAAAACAAATGTCCACTCACAACAAGTCCAATGCTGCTTAATTGTGAGAGGGCTCTTCCTGTGGAGTACGCTAAGAATGAATACCTATTTGAGAGGATAAACGGACTTCGTTAATAAAAGTACCCCACAACAAACTTTAACTCATAACTCTAGTTTTCGGGTCTCAAAGTAAGCACACCTTTTAAGAAGGCTTATAGGGTCATTCTAGTACTTCTCGAATGATGAGACAGTCTCGGAAGACTCATGGTCAACCAAGTGGTCAAACTTTTCATATTGGTCAACCAGGCCCGCGAGGCCCACAACCTCCGATTTCCGATTCGAAAGTTTCTATAGGTCCAACAAAATCTACAAAATAAGTCCCAAATATTTGGTCTCAATCGAGCGGTCGGATTTAAGCCAATCACACGATTGGACGACGATCAATTCGCCTAACCCTATAATCATTGACTACGAATATCCGATACTACGATTCTCTATCCGCAAGTTTTTACAAGATCCTAGAGGTACATGGAACAACATAATTGAAATTGGAACCGATTGAACGATTCGAACCTATCAAACCTGGATATCACATAATAGGTATAATATATGTTCGATAGTCAAAAGGTGACTAACTTCAAATCCAAGTATACCGTCATGCTCGGGATGACATGGGGAAGATTTTAGAACACAATGGCCGCCACAAGGTGGTTCACACGCCGCCACTCGTCTCTCGCAGCTGTGGGTGGCTTGACGAAAAATCTTCAAATCACCGAGCAATACCTATACCCACAGTTCAAGCACAACTAGAAGAGCATTTTTAGTTCTTGGACCCTTACCAAAAAGTGGCTGGAGGGGCCCGAAACATGGTCAAAACCGCCAGCCTCTAAGGGTGTCTAAATCAAACTCTCAAATCTCAAATCAACTCAAACCATGTACACAATCAACAAGAGCACAAGGAGAGGATCGAAATCCATACCTGGATCGATGTGAACAGCCGCCGAAGTCGACGAAAACTACAACTGAAACCATGGAAATCGTCAGTCTTTTGGAACTCAAAACAGCATTGTGCCGAACTTGGGTGGCTGGATCTTGGCCCAAACATGGTCGCCGAAAGTAGCCAGTCATTTTCCGACATGTCTCGTTGGAGGAGGTGGCCAGACAGCAGTGTGGCGTCGCCGAGAAGGTGAAAAGCTGGATATTTAAGGTTTCTGAATAATTTCATAAATTCCCAACGTGTCCTTTCAATTTTCAGACCTTTACGCGTTTATTACAACTCGGAATTGAGTATGTCGCCTGTCCACGAACTCATATCGACGAGCTCTTAGCAACGGTGCTACTCAATTCCCCAAAATCATTCCGAAATCAAAAGTGACTAAAGTACCCCTACCCCCAAAGGCAAAAATGTAATTTCACAATTAAATAATTAAATAAACTACTTAATTGGGTCGTGGTGTGACATCAACTATTGCTCCTAATCATTCTAATTTATTTACTGAGTTACAGATTTTAATATAGAACCCATATAAAAAAAATTGGGAGAAACAATAGTAATTTATTGATAGGAAAATAACCAAAAGTACATAAAGGTTGGGCGATGCCTTGAGGCCTCAATGTATGCTGGCTTTGAGAAGCCCCACATCCCTAGGGTTAGGTAAGTTTCTCTACATAAAGACTGGAATAGAGAAGGCTCACAGTCCCCTATTAAGCTACTCAAAAAAGTTAATAGTTACAATCCTCAAATAAGGCATCAGAAATAAAGTCTAGGGGTTCTTCAAACCAAGTTAGAGAAGCCCCAATATGTAAAGCGAAACAAGCCATACGGTGAGTCACGCTATTTGTTGTGTGACGGATGTGGATAAAACCTTCCCCAGTAATCTGTGACAAAAGCCTCTTGTTATCTTCCATAATTGGGCCAATCAAAGACCTATCAATAGAATAATTCTTGAGAGCCATCACGATCTAGAGAGTATCACTCTCAAAAACAATATATGTAAAACCCCTTTCCTTCGCAAAATAGGTCCAGCTCTAGCTGCAATAGCTTCCACCTGTATGGCAGAATAAACATTGTCGACCTTCAAGGCACAACTAGCTACGAAAAAACCACTGCAGTCTCGCACAACTGCTCTGACCCCTCCCTCAGTACTATCTACCCTCCATCCTCTGTCACCATTGGCTTTGAGCAAGCCTTGTAGCGGCCGTTGCCAATGTGGAGGGGCGGTTGACTTGGTGCTTGTGGTTTTCTTCTCCAAACTTTCTTGGGCTTTTAGAAAATCCTGAAGCCATATCGCTGTGCTAATTTCCTCCGGTCTTGTGCGTCGGTTGTGACATAGGAGGTTGTTACGTGCGTCCCACATAAATTTTAATTCCTTATGTATTAGTAAATGTGGGGAAATCAGATATTGGAATAATTGCACGCTATTCTGTGCTTAAAACTGTTTATGTGTATATACGTTTTTAGGTGCAAACGTGGTGTCGTTGGAATGACAAGACCACAATTTGTTGGAACAGTACCCTTTTTTTTTCAATTTTTACTTAACAAGCTTACCAAGGCCCTAAAGTTTACTGCTCAATAAAGTTGTCAACCTTTAGGGCTCGTTTGGAAGTGCTTCTTTCCGAAGCGCTTATGCCAGTAGCGCTTATGCTAGTAGCACTTATGACATAAGCGCTTCTACAAAGAAGCAATTTGTCGTTTGGATGTCACATTTAAAAGTGCTTTTACACTACATAAAACGCTTTCGATATTTTGTTCAGTGTTTGGCTAACATAGTAAAAACGCTTTTAAAAGTACTTAAAAAAAATTTAACGAATCCCAAAATATTATAATAAACATAGGGAATAAAAATTCACAGGATCCTAAAATAAAAACACGACTTAAAAAAGTATGAACTTCACCAAGTATAATTTTTAATCATTATGTTGTTAAATCATAATCCTTCACAAGGTCCATTTCAGTTGAACTCTGTAATTTTTCCCATGCTTAACCTGTAACCCTCTGGAGGTTTGAATGTATTGTTTCATTAATTAGTGGGTTTGAATGTATTGACTACCGTGCACCTGTGCATTCATACCCTACTCAATGTGCATTAGTACAAGTTCTTCGTTTCCAACTGTAGTTTAGGTCATGTTGGATATGCCTCCTGTTATTAGCTCATGTATGTTTTTCTGTTTGTTTTCATGTAGAGCTGGCACGACGTCACAAGAAGAGAAGGGAAAGAAGACAAAGGTGGGTCTAGGGCTCCATTGCTGCTGCCTTAACTCTTGGTACTGCAGCCTTGGCATACTCATATCCCGTCTGTTGGGCTTTTTTGGGTTTTAATATGAGAGAAAAAGAGAGAAAAAATATATATATAAAGAAAGGGTATTTTGGCCTTTAAAAAAATTAAATATTGATATTTTTGGTATTTTAAAAGATTCATTAAAGGGAGCCCAGTGCTTCCTGTGTTTTTGTCCTACAGCGCTTTTAAGAAGAAGCACTTGAGATGTGCTTCTTCCAAAACCACTCCAAGTGCTTTTGGATCTCATCCAAAGCGCTTTTGCAATTTTTGCCAAACACTATTTTTAAAAGATAGAAGCGCTTTCACCCATTTAGAAGCTCTTTTCACTGCTCTCAAAGCACTCCCAAACGAGCCCGTGTACGGATAAAATTATCAAACCAAAACAAAACACAATTTTTCCAAACAAAAAACAAAAAACAAATTGAAGGCATAGTTAGAATGGCGAGGATTGTTATATATTGTGTCAATGGTGTCCGCTTTTAGCAGCAATTAATCTTAAAGTCACTTCTTCTGCTATACCATAAAAATATGTATATATCTTAAAGTCACTTCTTCTGCTACATTAAAAAAAAAATGTGTATATATTGTTACAGCTAATATTCTTTCAATAGGATGGTGGAGAGCCAGCCGGATGAGCCCCAGCAGCCTGACAAGTGGTGCATCTACAGGGTTCCCAAGAAACTCCGCAAAGCAAACGAAGCAGCATACACTCCTCAACTACTTTCAATAGGCCCTTTGCACCATGGCAACCCAGAATTCAAGGACATGGAGACCTATAAGAAAATGTATTATGAGAATTTTTGTGAACGACGTACGAAGAAGAGCGAGAACGAACTGAAAGACTTCATCAGAGAGCGTAAACAGGACATTCTTCACTGTTATGCAGGGACTACTGAGCTTCGCGTGGACGTAATTTTAGTTGATGCCTGCTTCATCATCCAGCTCTTTTTATTGAACTTTGAAGACAATAAAAATGATTACATTTTGAGATCAGAATGGTTGAGGAAAGCTGTAGAGCACGAACTGATACTGTTCGAAAACCAGCTTCCTTATTCTCTTCTTGAAGAACTGTATAAGTTTGCCATGACTGCAGCCTCTCCCAGCTCGCATCCCGTCAAAGAGTCACAAGAACAAAATGTGGAAGGAAATGAATCCAGCAGGGACAACCAGCAGTACAATTCCTGCTCGACAGGTCCCCGTGATCATACTAATTCTGTAGATCAGAGTGACGAACCTGAACCTCGATTTCTTACGCTTACCTGGGAGTTCTTTAAAGATTACAGTAGGGGAAAATCCAACAGGAAGGAAGTAAAACCAAAACATTTCACTGATTTGGTAAGGTATTTTCTGTGTCCAGAGTTTCCAGGAGAAATCAACTTCCCGGTAGATGATGGTGTCCCTGTTGTCCCTGAAAAAAGTAAATACGACGTAAGAAAGCTGACGGCAGCAGGGGTGAAGTTCAGGCCACTTCCTCCAGGTACTGTACAGTACGTCATAGAAAAAGACAGAGATGAGGCCCACAAATACTTGCCATGTTTTAGAAATATGAAGCTGAAGCTTACACAGTTTTGTGTGAAGTATGAGACAGAATGTCTCATTCGAAATGTCATGGCCTTGGAGCAGATTTTGTACCCGCACGAGCCTTATATTTGCAGTTACTTTTTGCTGATGGATCAACTTGTCGATACCGTGGAAGATGTGGATTTGCTGGTTGAGAAACAAATTATTGTTAACTTGCTAGGCAGCAACAAAGCAGTTATAAAGCTGGTTAATTCACTCTGTGAGCAGATTAAGGAGGATAAATCCTTCTATTCTGGTCTCTGTAAAGATCTAAATACGCACTACGAGATCAGTAAAGTGAACCGAAGTGTGGCAATCCTCAAACAAGTTTACTTCAAGGATCTTTGGACAAGCAGTTCAACTGTACTTGGAGTTGTTGTCCTGCTTTTCTCAGTCGTTGGAACCATTAAGTCTCTAATGTCGTAAGATTTAAGCTTGTTCGATTCGTAATCTTAATAAATAGACAGCATATTAATGTCAGTCATTACTTCAAGTGATGAACTGGACAATAAGTTGGTTAGTGTTATATCTTCAACATTAAGTTTGAGTTACTAATTAGTTCTGTTATTGTTGTTAATAAAAAGGCTGCAGATCAGCTCTTGTTCATTATTTGTAATAAAAAAAATTTCCATTGAGAATTAAATAAAGAAAGAGTTACGCTCTTGTTTTTAATGCACTAAGAATTGAAGTGTTGGATCTTCAGCTTCAAAGCCACTTGCTGCTAGCTTTGGCTGGTCTTTACAGCAAATACATGTTAAGAATGCTTTTTTTTTTCTTTCTTTAACATGGAAATGAAAAGATACACGTTGTGCAGCCTGAACGCTCAGTCGATTCCAGTAGACCTTGTGCACAACGATGGAGGGCATTAAATTTAAGGAAGGGCTGCTTCAATTGTGCCCCTTAGTTGGTCCTATGAGTACTGCTTCAATCAGCACAACCCCTCACACAAATTGGACCCATTTTCTTGGTAAAAAGTAGGTCAAAGGATAAGGAAAATATTTGAACTCTAAGTTTGGGTATAAAAATAAATACTCTAGAGCCGAAAACAGAAAGAAATATAAATATACTTGGCACCACTAGACCTACAAGTTTTCACAAATTAGACTACTTTTGCGGAATGACTTGAGTTTTCTATGCTCTTCTTCTTCTTTTCCCCTTGTGTTTTGCAAGAAGGTACAACAGAGGATCTATTTGTTTTGCATGAATTTTTGTACCTACAGTTCAAAAATAAATTTCGTTAACTAGTAGCTCACCCTTTTTTAATCAACGGGAGAACGGATATATAAACTTAGAACCACTTTTAACATTGATAAGAAAATTACAAAACTTAGAGCTAGTTGGTGCAACTCACCTTATTAAATACTCGTGATTTTTTCTAAGGGCAAAAGGATAGGAGTACATTAAAAGATAAAGACGGAAATATATCAAGGCTTTGGTACAAGGTCAAGTTCCAAGGCATTAACCAGCAAGGAGGGTTTACAAATCCACCAGGAGCTTACAATATTTGCTGCTCTATTTCATACACTAGGAATTCCAACCGGGCATCCATATGTAGACCGCTCCAGATGATCTATTGGAACATTTACAATGGACTCAACCTCAATCTTCAACCAGCCAGCTATCAGAAAAGCTTCTACCCCTCTCCAAACTATCACAGCCTCTGCAAAACTGCTGCAGCATTCCACACGCCTGAGAACAGTCAAGCCCCAATATTATCTGTACGCACTGTTGCCCCTGATTGCTCACACCATGCAGCGTTGCAGGTTAACATCAGCAATCCTCGAACTCAGACAGCTCCAGCTCAACTCACTCAGCAGAAACCCCTTGAATGGATTCTAAATGTTCTACTGCCTTACAAGTTATAGCATGATAATCCTCAACACTCTTTACCATGCACACAAACAACTCTCCAGGATCAACAAGACTACGATTAATTGTCGTATAAAAATAATAATAAAAAGAGAAAGAAAGACTACCATTCAACAGTACCTTACTTCATATCTTCCATAATCGCCAGATGTCAAACACCAGCTCAAAATAATTACACACCTTCCTGCTTAAGTGACCTATTTCTATCTATTTTGTAAACCATTATGAACAGAAGAATATATATTTAGTTAAAAAACAAGTAGCAATTTTGTCATCTACCTTGTTCACATAGTACAAGTGTAGCAACTTAAAAGAATACTCGGTAAAAACAAAAGTATACATGTTGAATAAGACAAAAATTCTTTTAGATGACGGTAGCCACAAGTTGCTCACATGGTCATGGCACTGGTTCTAGAAGGGATGACCTAAGCATAAATGTTATGTCAAACTACGATTTCATTGCAGACATGTGGAGGTTTTTCTTTTTCTTTTTGAGCAATTAGGTTAATAGTATTAGATATTTACACAAATTGCATGGTTGACATTATTCAGATTGAAACTATGACAAAATTGACAAATAGAAAATTTGTGACTGTTCTTAATTATGTGGATCTAAATAAAGCTTTCAGTACAGGATAAAATTTGAATAATATGTAGCAAAAAGTATGTAATTGAACAAACAAAACAACCATGCGATCAGAAATTTTGAAGAAAAAGTTTGATAACAAAGATTCTGCAGGCGGTTTTATGGCATGATAGGCATGTGACCAATCAAACATTATTTCCAAGAAAACATCTAAATAAACAGAGGTTTGCAGGCAGGTCCTTTGACGAAATATGCAACCAAAAAAGTGTTATGCATGTTGTAATCAAGTAATGATACATTTTAAACCAATTTACTATGTGTGTGTCTGTGTATTCCTTATTACCATTAACCTCCAAATTGTGGATGCCAGGGTTGCCTCTCCCATGAAGTTACAGGTGTCTGGCTCTGATGCAGCCTTTGGAGGGAGAAACCCACATTGGGTAGCTAGGTCAGTTCTTCATAGGAAGCAAGCCCAGATGCACCCTGAGGATTGTGCAAGCACGTTTACAATGCAGTATGCTCAATCTGTAAGGTCAAAAAGAAGGTGAAGCTTCAGTGAGAAAACATGAGCATCAACCCACTGAGGCATGTATGGCTCCTTATAGGGCAGCTGCTGCTTACTTTTCTGTATATACAATAATTGCCAAATTTAGATTTTTTGTTTCTCTAGTCTAAAACAAGAGCTGAATTAGAATTTGATCCCCAAAAAATAGAACATTGAATGCACATACGAGAATATGCTTGAAACACTACAGCTACATGAATTATCAGACCGAAAAACTAGAATTTATGGTCTTCAGTGACTATATGACTCCGAAAACGAATTAGTGATCCACAGTACCAAGACTAATTTGACACGCCAATGGTTTAAAACTTTCAAAAACACTAGAATGCAATTAAGCACTTAATTTGATATTTAACACACAAGGCAATTTAAGTCCAGATGGACCCAAATCTAAGCAACACAATGTAAAATAAAATAAAATAGATGAACTTCATTTTAACTGTCTGCAAAGCTAGCACATATCAAACGTAAATGAAGATGTTGCCACGGAGGACCACAGACGTGAATAGAGAAATCAGATGACTGATGAAAGAATCATAACCAATTTGCATATGAAGCTATCACTGACCATGGTTGCAGCTCCAGAAATATTCAGCCACAGAGCAGATTTAAGGCCACTTGCTCTTTTTGTTCTTGTAACATTATTAACAAAACAATTACCTTCTTGAAGAAAATATATATATAAGAGAGAGAGAGAGAGAGAGAGAGAGAGAGAGAGAGAGATCTATGCGTTACTAGTCCTGGATTCTGAAGATAGGTCTAATGCTAGACACAAGTACAGGAGGTAGGATATTTTTATTTTTCCAGTAGGATAATGAGAATGGCCTAAATTTAAAGTAGGGTGTATGAAGCTCATAGGTACATAAAATATCAGGAATCTCAAAGGATGCACTTGCCAACCAAGGAAATGTCAGATCTGACATTGTGAAACAGAAAAAGAAAATTTGTCACAACGAAAATTTGAATGTCATTGCAACAGGATATTCATATATATCCTTACATGAAACTAACGCTTCTTAACTGCTTCGAAATCATGGGCATGTCAACTTACTGTAATTCCAACAAAAGGCATCCAATTACTCCTTTTACTAAAGGGGTAAGTATGAAAAAATGCTTTCATTAGTTACTTTGAGTTGCACATTCTGCAAGCTTGAGAGACTGCTAATGCAGTGCATGAAACTCAAGCACAATTCAAGTAAAAATGAAAGGCAATGCACCTTGTGATATAAAACCACTAGCTTCAAATAAAATAATCCTGAACAAAATCTTCTTGTAATGGAAGTGCTAAAAAAATCTCAACTGTTGAATCAATATTCAAGCAATAAATAGCTGTTCTTCAAGAGGGCTATTAAAAATCAATAACCATGTAATAACTACAGAACAAAACATTTTTCCAATTTAGCACAATACTCTTAAAACCATTTAATCACTTGCATTACAAGACGAGATGTTAGAAACTATAGAGCTTTATGGATTCAACTTGAGTCTCAACCAGGAACAACTCATCTCATATATACCATTCACAACTCCAACTCTTGCGTCTTCAATTCTAGGATCTAATTTCCCCCAATAACACATCTCCATCCCTCTATTTATTTTGTTTAGTTGAACATCTACATTCCCACCCTCTACTTTTCATTTGTGTGTGTATATGTGGAGAAATTTTTAAATGTTCCAGGTACACCACGTGTCTGGTGTACCATCCAATAAACATAGAACATGTGGATTTATTATCCAACCTACTGCATTTCTTCTTATGACATGTGGCGGACTGCATTGGACATATTCCATATGTCTTCCGTCTATTGGATGGTACACCAACCACGTGGTGTACCGGGAACACTCAAAAATTACTCGTATATGTGAGTGTCCGAGCGCACGTATAAAGTTATTCATTAATTAAGGTGAGCTTCTTGAACTGCCCAGCTTCCTTATGTCTCAATTTCAGTGTCGATATCTTTCACCATTACCAATAATGACTTGTATATGGTTATCAACCCATCTAAGAGCGCATAACTCATCAACGTTTATGTGTTTAGTTAAGCTGAAACTATGCATAGCACTAGCATAGTCACACCCTTGAAGTACAAACAAAAAGGTAAACACTGCACTGCGTACTATTAAACCACAATCTCCATAATTCTAAGCGGAACCCTCTTCTAATCTCAGTACTGCTTATTTTCTATCAATGAAATTATATATCTGGATACAAGCAGATGAAAAATACTGCATACTAGCTTGAAGTTTAGAATCTCCAACATCTTATCTCACACCTACCCTGCATTTCTGTCTTTCTGTCTTTCTCCCCTCTGCACTTCTGTTTCCAATCTAATTCCTACAATATCAACCCCATCCTCCTCCCCCACTTTGAATTCTCCTTTTTTTATTTGAGTGCCTATACTTTCTAGTAATCAGAAAGAAATTATGTGTGCATGGTGCATGGACACCTCTAATAGGAAAGAGAAGTGTGTGCTCGCTAGCAGTATAACACGTCATTCAAATCGAGTAACAGTTAGCACACAAAACTTTGCTGCTCAACAAGTATTGATTAAGAAAGAGCATAAAGGCGACACGCATATAAATCAAAAACACGTGTGCATTTCCAATTTTGGTCTACGATATAAATCCCAATCGCCTCAACTAGCAACAAATAAAATCTTGTGAACTAGCATGAAAAAAGAAACTGCATTAAACCATTTCCAATTCAAGGAAAAAGACAATGTCTAAATTTGATTTTGTTATTATGCTTTATTCGTCCAACTTGTAGCCGATAACTGATAACTCATAAACCCTATGTACATCTGCAACTACTCATAACAGCTAAAATGGTACAGCTCTTCCGACTATTCATTGACCTTCTTACGAAAAGACAAAAACATGATACATCTGTATTATCCTTTCACCTTCTCAGATCTATCATTGTTATACCTTCTGTGTTCAAAATGTTTAGAGCAGTTCACAAGTCTTCAAAATCACCACCAAACATTTAACTAACAGCAGCCTCATCCCATCTAATCCTGAAAGCAGCACATTCAAATTCTCTGTTTCACATAACAAGTCAAACAGCAACCAATTAAGATTAATATATGTTTTGCACATTACACGCAAATCAAAACTTACAAATCAATCTACTGAAAACAAACCAAAGGATTCATAAGATTTCACCTTCAATGGAGTTTCAGGAACCTGGTAGGAATTGGTAGATACTGAATTCAGCCACAACCCAGGAAACAGATGCTGCAAAACAAACAAAACCACATCAAATACCAAGCAATTCAAAACCCTAATGACCCCAAAAGACATAATCACACAAAACCCTTCCCAAAACCTCAAAAACTTTTTAAAATTAACCAACCCCAGCTGAAAAGAAGGAAAAAAAAAAACTCAAATTAAATTCAACAATACAGACATCAAGCTGTTTCTGCACATTCTTAGCTCTCTTCTTTGGGCGCCTGGATGGCCTGGCTCCAGTCATAATAAAAATGTCCTCCTCAATCTCTTCTTTTGTTAAAGAAACCGATATCTTCAGTTTATTGTCCTTTTGAGCATCTTTGGCTCCAGCTTTAGAAGAGCCCCCAGCCACCTGGGTTTTGTTCTGCTGCACCAGCGGTGCACCAGTCTTCAATGCACCAGCACGACCATTGGCCTTAGGCACCGGTCTCCTGGGCCTGAGATTCCAAGTCTTCTGAATCGTCTCTTCATCCTCCAGCGCTGCTAAAGCAGCAGCAACAGAGCTCTCTTTTTCATTTACTTGTTCAGGTTCAGGTTCAGGCTCAGGCACCACAGCAGCCTTTTCTTTGCTCCGAATCCGGATGCAAATCTTCGATTTCTTATCCTCAGCCGTCGATTTTGGCTTCTGGGTCTCCGGGCCGTCGATCACTTCCGTGGCGGGAAGTGGGTCGGCTTCTTTTTCGACATTGCAGAACTTGGGCTCGGGCTGCTTAGCTACCGGGTCAAGCTGTGCGAATTTGGTGTTGCTGCTCAGTTGCAGAGAAGGGTTGTTATTTTCGCTGCTTTTCGCGCTGGTCTTGTTGGTTTCGTTGCTTTTGGTGGTGGTGGTGGTGTTGTTGCTCATGGCCCATTTCAACTGGGGCAAAGGGAGGCCATGGTTTTGGGCTTGGTGGACAAGAGACTTGGAAGGCACAATGGAGGCCATGGAATCGGGTTTCGGGGCGGGCTCGGGTATGGTTTCGGGGCGGGAAGAGACTGAATTGAACACCATGAAAATGGGTTGGCTTGCACTGCCTCACCGAGACTGAGTAGAATCAGAGAAGGTGCTTGCAGTGGTGGGGTTTCAGTGGTTTTGGCATTGAGACAATTTATAGGTTGACAGAGAAAAAGAGAGGAGTGGCTTGGGGAAGAGGGAGAGTGCCTGGTTTTCAGAAAGAGGAAGAGCAGTTATGATCCTACTGTTTCTGGAAGAAGCATACATGGATTCTTTTCTTGTTTGTTCTTTTGTGTCTTGTGCCTATAATGCCCCTCTCATTTTCTTGTATTTTTGCATCACCAAATTGACTTATCTTTTTTTTTACGATTGAAAAAAAAAAAACATAATCACGTGGTTAAACATAATTTAAAAGAAATCCTATGCACTCCGCCGATTTTTTGAAAGTCCTTCCATATGTATAATGTGGTTAAACATAATTTCGGATGCACTTCTAACCCTAATGTTCATTAGTAAGTTACTAGGTCGTTGAGATTAACTTGGTAAGCCGGTAATTCGACAATAAGCACGTATTTAATCATGCTTAAATTAAATTTACTGTGTAGTATCAATAATTAAAAATTTATAAGCACATTCATAAAGAAAAAAATATATAGGTTAAGGCTTCTCAATTCTAAACCCTAGTCGAGGATAGGTGTTTAATTATTGTTAATCACAAGAAAGAAAGAAATTACCCTTAAAATTTTACATTGTCAATGGTTATTATTCCTTACATTTTAAAATATTTATAGGAAGTTTTTGTGTTAGTGAAATGTAACTTGTTTTGGGGACGGAATCTGGGAAAATTAAAGATCAAATGAAAATAAAAAATAAAGTTAAATATCACATTGCCCTTTAGATTCAAATTTTTGTCTCCTCATTCAATTTCTCGTCTGGAAAAATTAGGTATAGCAATTAATTTCAGAATCTAGATGGTTTTTGCATCAATTATGTATGTAAAATATTGTCATGTTAAATTTGTACAATCCATTTTTGGGGGAACACTTTGGACCAAATTGTTCATTGCATATAAGGAAATGGTAAAAAGACGTCCAAATCCTTTTCTTCTTATCCAAGATGGAAAAAGTAACAAACTTTTTTTTTCTTTTTGGAAATAAAAGTTAAAATGGAAAAACAAAGGAAGCTTTTTTTTTTTTTTTTTCCCTTTGGTAATAAAATCCCATTTGGAAAAAAAAAAAATTAAGGAAAAAGATTACGTTTGACTGCTTGTAGGGATATCATATGACTCGTGGACACCATGCAGAGATGAGATGGCAAAATATGGGCCCTGCGATGGGTCCACCTGGAACCTTTATGTTTGTTTCCATTTCACGGTTTTGCTAATCTGTCTTTTTCGGTGGGGCTTTATTTTAGATTGGTCCCCTTCAAGGACCTAAAACAAAGTACCTAAAATACTTCTTTATGAAGTCAAAATATCCATTTCAAGAGGAGAGTTGCCTTGTATGTTTGGGACCCACCACCTATGATCTCAAAAATGATAAAGAAATTGGATTTATCTTCAGAATTTTTTTGTCTTTGGGTTTAGTATTAGAAATTTACCTGAAAATATAATAATTGAATGGAAGTCTTGAATGACATAGTTTGAGGCTAGCTTATAAAATTATATATATATATATATATATATATATAAAGCAAAAGGCACAAGCTGGTGAAATATTCAAAATATCAGAAAATGCCATTGGTTAATCTAAATATTAAGAATTAAAATTATTAATTAAATAAGAATAATATGGTAATTCACACTTTTTTATATTTAAAAAAACTAAAATTAAACGAAAAATTAGATAATAAATCCTATTTTTATGGAACACAACTACCCATTATATTTTTTAATTCTAAAATAAATTTAAAAGTTTTAAAAAAAAAGCCTCTTGCAAGCGCTAAAACGCGTGCGGAGAGGCTAGTATTTAATTATTCTTATAATTATTTTAGTATTTTCGACCAAAAATAATATTTATTTTAGTATTTATAAGGAATAATGAATTGGTCTCTTTGACTACAATCACATAACCAAAAAACATAACTAGTATTTTGTTCATTTTTCAGGGGACTTAAAAGGTAAACGGTTTGAAATTCGGCGAATACCACTGGCTTACCACTTCAGTATTATAGTGTCATTTCTTCTTTTTTAAGAAAGAAAACTATGGGTTGAGAAATTTTCTCACCATTCCAATATCAGCAACCTCTTTTCCATTAGAGCAATTGTCATCTAATTCAACCCCTGCCTAACATAGATTCTATTGCATCATGTAAGACGTCAAACCCTGACTAGTTTTGTATTAGGATCCAAAACCCAAAAGAGATCTATTTAACTCCCTGTAACTTTATACATAAATTTGGTGTAACAGGACACCTCTCTATTACAAGACCTACCAATAAAGTAATATTTTCTTGATTTAAAACAAAGACAACATGAAGAACAGGATTGCTGGGAACTAGATATTTATGGGTAATCTATGTTGCATATGTAAATCAATAACTTTTCTTATTCAATTACTGAACAAGTTTAAAATTGAATAATGTCCTTTTTAGGTCAAAAAATTAAATCATGTTCTTCTGCTTGTATATTTTTTTTTGTTCCCCTTATATGCAGAGCCTTCCAAAGTTAACAGGCCCAAATCTTCTTTTAAAGCATAGCCCAAATCTTCTTGTCTTCTTAGATTCCTCTCTTTCCCTACTTTCAAACTTCTTGCTTGGTGAAGTGTTTTTGAGTTGAGTGAGCAGAGACATTGTACAAAATAAGCTGGTTGACTGTTCTAAGAATACCAGGTAATCATCATATTGTACAAGATGCATGTTCATGCAGGCTTGTGTTCAAATATTAACACCTTCCTTCCAGCCTCCTAAAAAACTGAAGGGAACCCTTGTTAATTGATCGGCATACTGGAACATGAATACGTTCGACGAGGAGAGCAGACCAGTTCCGAGCTTCTGCCAACAGGAAGGCCTCCCACTCTCCTATAGCCTCAGTTTTCCCCTCTAGAAGAGGTCCTCTATTTCCTGACTACTGTGGTCTAAGTTTAACTTTAAAGAATATGGAAACTGCGCTTCAAATAAGCAAGAATAAGGCTTTTAAAATTAAACAAAGACCATTGATCAAGATGGCCATAAGCTTCGACCACCTACTAAAGCTTCTTTCTACTTACCGGCTTGGCTTGAACGACTCCCATGGAGGCTGACCTCAAACATTGCAGCCCTGTTCCATTAATAGTGACATAAACATGTTCAACAAAAGCTCCATCCTCCAACTGGTAGCTGGTGCTGAAAACACATTGTGAACAAAATACACTGAATTGGAAAAAATGGGAATGGAACACAAAAGAGAAGACAAATGCAGCATGGATAAGCAAAACCCCTTTCCAAGTTTCAGAATGGATAAATGGGTGTACATGTGCTTAAAAAATCACTTTTCTAGAAATACCTGAGACTACATCCAGCAGTAATTCAACAGGAATAGTAACAGAACACATGTGTACAACAAACAAACAGCACTTTGTTTCAACGATATAGATTCAATTCCAATTGCCACACTAATTTGATGAGAATTGCTTGAGGCTTGCACTGAGAAAATAGGGTTTTGGCATATGCCCAAATGCACCTCAATGACTTGAAACAAGAAATGAAATCATGCTGCTGATTTTGATAAACATATCAAGAAATCTAGACACAAACATAAAGCATGTAGCCAGAATCACATGGCAATGATAATATTTAGAAGGCACAAAACAAAACTTACTTTCAATAATATGAATCATTATCACTTCACTTGCTCCTCTACATTAAGATTATAAGTTTAAGGATTATGATAAGAAAAAGGTCAAACACCAGCACAGTGGCTGAGAACCAGAAACTATCTAATGTTATCATTACTTGAAAATCAGATAAACATCTACAAGTCTCTCACAATGGATCAATCACAGAAGGTTTAATCTTGACAATTTCCTAATGGTATCCTTATCATCACCGTGTTGGAAGTCCAAATCCAAAGGTAATAATCATATTCTACGTAGTTCATTTATACAACAAGCTGTAGTCTATGCGAGAGATGCCTCCAGACAAGTATTAAAAGATTTTCTGTATGAGAAACACTCAAACCAATGTTTTGGAGCAGCTGGGTGAATTCCAAAAACCCGCGCTACAAATTTCTTTTCACTGGTAGCAATTATGCTGGCTATAGAGTAGCTTTTAGAATACAATCCCTTCTCTTTGAGCCAAACATAAAATCTATATCTGGGCTTGATCCGGTTCTCTAAGTCAAAACACAAAAATGCTGGAAAAATATTGAGGTACTCCAAAGAGGGTTTCATTTCCTCGCTAATAAATTTTACTTTCGCTTCTAGAGATTCTGGGCTCTGATTCAGGATCTTCGGTGCTGTTCTTATCATCAAACAAAGCTTTGAGAATTCAATGCCTGTAGAAAGAAGGCTATCAAACCGCTTTTGTAGCTCACTGCTTCTGCCATGCAAACGGGCTAGGACCGGTAGAGTCAAAGGGTTCTCTCCAAACCCAATGCCATGCAAGAAATTCAATTTTGTCATTGTATGAATGGGTGTTGACGAAGATTGGATCCTCTCCAATCCATCACTAAATTCTTCCGCAATGTCTTCATCAAAATCACTGATAACATAATTAGCTAACAATTGATGTTCATTCTTAATCTTAGTGAAGAACCATTCATGAAGATCCAGAGCCCTCACTAGATGTGGTAAATTTGCCATTTTATTTCTTCCCATCGCATGAGGGTATTTTTCACTCACAGCCTCTAATTCTTTCATGTCGAATCCGAAATGTTTCAACAATCCCAATGCTGATATCACCGGTGTTTCCAGATCAAGGTTTAAAATCTCTGGACTTTGAAGAAGCAACAAACCTACATCCTCCTTCCTAACACCAAACTTACAAAAGTACTTCGCTTTCTGGAACAAAACCTCTGCTGGGCATTCAAGAAAAACATCTTTCCTCCTACCCAGAAATTCCCCTATCTTCCCATTCTCACAACCCAAATCGTAAAACACCCGAACTTTCTTACAAAGCTCATACCAAGACTCCAAATTTCCCTCAGCAGAATTTTCAATATCAAACTCCACAAAAACCCTTTTCAAATCATCAAACAATGCCACAATATCACCACCCAGATCACCCTCCAGGCTCAACAAATACGGGAAAGCCAGGCACATACCCACAACTGAATGATTACCAAATCCATATTCCTTAAACCTACTAAGCCTAGCTTTTAACACCTTTGAACTCTCACTAAAAATAGAAAGCTCCTCCTCATACAACTTCCCTAACATATTCCAAGGAAACCCAAATGCAGAAAGTTCACAAGCAGCATCCAAAACAGTCCCATCTTCAGAGAGGAAGTACTTGTTGGGAGGCACAAAGTGACAAACTTGACTGTAATCTATGCCAATGCTTTCAAAGAAAAACTCAAATTCATTGATGGGGTGGTACCTGAGGAACCTCTGGATGCGATTTGAGAAACTCGGGACCGAAAAATCGACCCTTTTGATGATATTGGTGAGGGAGAAGCGGCAGTTCTTGCTAATGTGCTCGGCGGATGGGAAGGAGAAGCCCCTGGTGGCGTGGAGGTAGTCGGTGAGGACCTTCTGGGCGCGCTCGACGGCTTCGGACTTGTACTTGTGGGGGACATTGGAGAGTTTAGGGAGCCTTGTGGTGGTTTTGGTGGCAGTGGAGAAGTGATGGGCAAGGAGGGTGTAGAGAGATTTGGGGAGGGACATGTTCAAAGGGTTTTTCAGAAAATATGAGTTTTATGGGAGAAACATAAGAAACAGCTTTCATAAACCCACATTTTTATTTGGGTTAAAATTTGGCACTCTCCCAAAAAAAAAA
>NW_018921909.1:100516-117918 GCF_002207925.1 Prunus avium
AAACATTCAAAATACCAGAAAATGCCCTTAGTTAATGCAAACATTAAGAATTGAAATTATTAATTAAATGAGGATAATATGGTAAATTCACACGTTTTCATATTTTAAAAAATTAAAATTAAAAGAAAAATCAGATAATGAATCCTATTTTTATGGAACATAACTACCCATTATCTTTTTTAATTCTAAAATAAATTTAAACTTTTTAAAAAAAAGCATCTCGCAAGCACGGAAGTGCGTGCAAAGAGGCTAGTATATATAACAAGACAAGTCATTAACCCTAACATTTTCTCAAGCCTTCATCTCACTTTCTCTTCTGCGCCGCACACTCTGTTGAAGAAAACAATTTCCTCTCCAGCTCTAGTTTTCAACCAAAACTCACATCCATCCAAGCTTTTGGATTTGCACTGTAAGTCTGCGATCTCAATCCTTAACTTTTATTTGTATGTTGGATGAATGTTCTTAAGTTTTTTTTTTTGTTTTGGATGTTGGATGGATCATGGATTGATGGATGTGCTGATCAACTTCTCCTGTACCTCACTCTTACTCTTTTTTCTCGTCACTATCTCTGTCTTTCTACAGGTCTCCACTTCTCCTCCACCACACTGACGACTTTCTCTGTCTCCTCTCAGGTATAAAGGAAATGACTTTCTCTTTCCAATGGTTTTTTTTAAAAAAAGTCTTTTACTTGATGGATCATGGATGGGGACCATTCTTAGCTTGTTGTTTATTAAGTTTCTAGTCACGGGCAATTTTGGGTTTATGAGATCCAAGGCACAAAAGTGCTCTTCATGATGATGGACTCCAAGATTAAATAAAAATTTAGATTCTTTTAATTTTGTCATCATGACTGGAGGTTTTTGCAATGATTTTACTCTAAAATGTAAACTTATTTCTCTTCTTCTTTCCTCAGATAATCAAGATGGATAATTCTCGTCAGTCACCTGGGAATGAATCAGCTGTGAATGAATCTGCAAATGATTCCACTCCATCCTCGACAAATTCAAGTGCTCCTAGATTAACAAGTAAAGTATGGTCTTTGTTTGAAAGGGTTACCAAAATTGAAAAAGGTAAAACAGTAATTAAGCTGCAAGTATACTTCCATCCTCTCTATTGCTTGATTCTGTACAACAAAAATTGTTTCATGTACGTTGTTGTTGTCATATATTGAACTTAATTGTACAGGATGGACTAAAAGTTTTATCTCCATCTATTGATAAAATTACTGATATTGTACGTAGCATGAATTCCTCTAATAAGAGACATGAAATTTGGGTTAAATGTTGTAGTGATTTCAATATGGGAAAGAAAAATATAGACAATGATGTGCCTCATAGGTGGAATTCCACCTATGAGCTTTTATGTGTAGCTATAAAATATAAAGCCCCTTTGCATAGGTATGTTCTAAAGGTAAATGAATCACGTTCTTGCAATTTGCAAGTTCCTAGTGAAGAAGATTGGGCAATAGCTCACCTTGTTAGTGAGTTTTTACAAATCTTTCATTCTTCAACAAAGATATTTTCTAGTGTGTATTATCCTACTTCGAGTCGTGTTATTAATTGTTTAATCGATATTCATGGATTATTTGCTGCATATGCTGAAATTTCTATTTTTAAGGATGCTTTGACTGAAATGAAAGCAAAATTTGAAAAATATTGGGGAGAGTTTCCTACTGTGTTTTGCTTTGCTACTATTATGGACCCCAGGTTTAAATTATTTGCAATTAGTGAATGGTTAAGGATGATGGGTATTGATCAACCAACCATTGACTTAAAAGTTTCATCTTTAAAGGCTTTATTATTTCAATTCTTTGATATATATAAGAGAAGTGTAATATCTGATGTAGCCCAAAATGTGGAATCTTCCATTTCAACTTCTAGCACCTCGAGTCAAACTCTTGGTTCTATAGTTATCCCTATTGTGAACCGTAATTACTCTATGCAGGGCTTAAAAAGGGCAAAGCTATCATCTTCATCTTCATCTTCCTCTTCCTCTTCCTCTTCCTCTTCTTCCACCACGTCTGAGCTACAACTTTATCTTGATTTACCAACAATAGAGGTTGCTGATGATAGTCAATTTAGTCTTTTGGGTTGGTGGAAAGGCAATAAATCATTATATCCTATTGTTTCCCTTATGGCTCGTGATTTACTAACTGTTCCAGCTTCCACTGTAGCATCAGAATATATTTTTAGTGCAGGTGGTAGAGTTGTATCTGAGAAGAGGGCAAGATTGAGTCCAAATACAATAGAAGCATTAATTTGTTTGAAAGATTGGACCTTAGCAAATTCAAGGATGCAAGATGTAGCACAAGAAGAGCAAAGCGCAGAAGAATTAATGAACATTAGAGCCACAAGACCAGATTGGATGACATCCAGTGGAGATGGAGAGGTTGACAGTGAATCTGAAAATGAGATAATTGGAAGTTGAATTGTTTAGTAAGGGTTTAGTAACAATATAACATTTTTGTTGAGGTTGTGGTTGACAAATCTGAGACTATTGAACTATTCGAAGTTTAATTGTTATGTAATAACTTAATCTTTTTATTTGGGAGGCTTTAATTTTTTTATATATTTATTTACCAAGAAAATAACAATAACAAGTAAAATTACTTTTTGCTATAGAATAAACAATTTTTATTTTTATAGAAGGTCTGAGTTTACCTCACATTTTGTTTTCTTTGTCACTAAAAAGTCGTTCCGTAGACTCATTCTAATCCTAATACATTACCCCACCCCTCTCTCACATTTCTAATTTGTCTACTTCCCTTCCTTCCTACATTTTCTCTTGATGCCCTAATCACATGGAAACCTTTTTTTTTATATATAGATATTAACATTACTGGATGTGTAAAAGACTTATAGTTCAAGTGGTTGTTTAGATAGATTGGGAGTTCAATTCAAGCTGAATGTGATATACTTTTACGAAATATGATTTCAAATAAACTAACCCCAAGCTCAAACTTGAAAAATAAATCTTAAGACATATAAATCAAGTGATATAAATATTGGAAATTTTAGCAAGCCGAGGGGGCAAATCGAAAGAAGGTCATCAATTTAGGGGCAACTGCTAAACTTTTTCCTACATATTCATGTAAAAATAAGTTCAAATAAGGGATTTATTACTTCATGAAAAGCAAGAGAAACTTTGTTACAATCCATTTGTGCAAAGTATTCAAACCATTAATACAAGTGCTAGCGAGCATCTGACTTTGTTACAATTGATACATGTGTGTAAGCATATATGTCTTTGTTACAAGGAAGGAAAACTTTGTTCTAGTCCATGCTTGGATATCTAAAACATTTGTCTCCTTCATTGGTTACTCATTGTGATGCATCAAACATTCGGTGTGAATCTTGTGTCTTTGCTAAAAGTCATGCTAAGTTTGCTACTAATGGAAAGAAGTGCGTTGTTACTTTTGTTGATGATTGTATCCCGATTAATTAGGGTTTATTTGATGGCAAATAATTGGTTCAAAATCATCAAATTAATAAATTCTTAATGGGTTCTAAAATCAAGGCCACACAAACTCAACCACCCGCTTTAATTTCACAAAGAATACGTAGGCAATCTAGCATCCTAATAGATGTCACTGCAATCAAATTTGAATCACTGTTCCAATGGAATAAGTTGAATGAAGAGCAGTCACTCATATATGAGTTTAATCATACTGATAACTACCCGGCGAAAAGACAAGACTGACTAGTCCTGACTGAGGAGTTCTGGTAAGGTGAGAAGGTATATAACAAAAACCAAAGGGCCAAACATGTAATTTTGCTTGTTCTACAAAACCCTTCAGCCTATACGGCTAACATCCCTTTCACGATCAATTTTATTTCCGCCGACCAAAACAAAACATAACCCCAAAAAAACAGAAACAGAAACACAAACCAAAATGGCGCAACCAGGCCAACTGCCCATACACCCCCAAATCCAAATGCCACCCACCACCCTAATACCCATAGCGGGATCCGAACCCACCCAATCGGCCGCCCTGAAGCGCCGCCGAGAGGACGAGTATCCTCCGGTGTTGGCCGGGCCGGAGCCCCAGGAACCCGGGGCCAAGCGCCGCGCCAAGGCCCAAGACGTCATCTTTAGAATCGTTGTTCCGTCGAGGCAGATCGGCAAGGTCATAGGCAAAGAGGGGTGTCGAATCCAGAAGATTCGCGAAGAGACCAAGGCCAATATAAAAATCGCCGACGCCATCGCTGTGTGTAACTCTCTCCTCGATTTCTTATCTTTAGGGTTTCGTAATTTTTTTTTACTGTTGTTTTCGGTTTTGAATTTTTTTTGCCTTTCTGCAGAGGCACGAGGAGCGTGTGATTATAATAAGTTCGAAGGATAGTGATAACGCGAGTACTGATGCCGAGAAGGCGCTGCAGCAAATAGCTGGGTTGATTCTGAAGGTGATCAATAGTGTTATTTTGTGCTTTCTAGGTTGTTATGGTCAAGTTGATATTATGAAATTGCAGGGTTCAAATTTCTTGCCTGATAGTAATTTTATGACTTAATTGGATTGAGTGAAGCATTCAAGCTATTATCTTTTTTATAGTACACTTGAAACCATTTGTATAATTGCAGATAGTATTAAGTTTTCAGTTTTATGGTCTTTTAAGTTGGGTTTATAATAGGTGGAAATGGTTGACAATCACATCTATATTGTAAAGAGGTTATTTGTGCTGAAAGTTGAGTCTTTACCTGCAAAAAGCTTCTACAAACGATCCCTCAGTTATTTCACCACCTGCTTGTTATCTTGAAGCATCTTAATTTTAGGTAGTTTTTGCCATGTAAAGAAATAATCACAACTACTAAGTGCTAGAATTTGGTGTGTTTCCATTGGATTTTTAGAGTCCTTGTGTTTCTGAGCTTAAAAGGGTTAAGAGGTGATTTTGGGTTTGTGAATTTTATAATGAAATGAATGATTTCTAAATGTATGCTATTAACAGGAAGATGATAGTGGTGCTGAGGCAGCAAAAGTTGGTGCAGGACATGTGGCTGCCAATACCATTAGACTTTTGATTGCCGGGTCCCAAGCAGGTTCATTAATTGGGATGTCTGGCCAGAATATTGAGAAATTGCGGAACTCCTCTGGTGCCACAATCACAATTCTTGCCCCAAATCAGTTGCCTTTGTGTGCATCTGCCCATGAATCTGATCGAGTGGTACAGGTGAGTTTGTCAGCATTTTGAATTCAAAATGGTGATGTGGCTTTTGGTACTTTTCGTTATTTGAGATTGTTGGTTGATCTTGATATGTAAGATTGAAAAACATTTTGTGTTAACGGTTTGGCTTTATCTTACAGAACCTGTACTTAGTTTTGGCTCTACTATTTTTTCTCTATCAAGTTGACTGATAATTGACGTTATTATTAGGTATCAGGTGATGTGCCTGCTGTTCTGAAGGCTTTGGAAGAGATTGGTGATCAACTAAGGTTACATTAAATTCTTGTTTACATGGTGTTCCAAACTGTTCTTGCTCATTCTTCTTTTCTGAAGTCAGTTTGCTTGACCTTCTATCAATTTAATGTTGTTTAGAGAAAACCCACCCCGACAAGTGATTTCCATCAGTCCAGCATATAACTACACAACAATTCGACCACCTCAAGTTCAACCGTACATGGACCCAACTTCAGGTTATTCCACACTTTCCATATAAAAATAACTAAACATTACAAACGCCACCTTATTCGGTTCTATCAAGTTTTAATTTTTTATCTCATAACCACATCATCTTTAGGACAACCAATCTTGCAGCTGAATATATAACCTTTGAGATGGTGATATCGGAAACACTAGTTGGTGGGTTGATTGGTAGATGCGGCTCCAACATTCAAAGGATCAGAAATGAGTCTGGAGCAATGATCAAGGTGGGCTGAGTTTTATCGTTAAGCATTTATAAGCAGTGTCCCTGGTTTAAAGTGGTTATTCTCATTTATAGTTCTCAATCTTTTGGTTTTTCCTGTGAATTACTTTGTGTTTTATGGTAGCTAATATGGTTTTGTGTTTTGCAGGTTTATGGTGGGAAAGGTGCGCAAAAACATAGGCAAATTCAGTTTTGCGGTAGTGCACAACAGGTATATCCATATTTTTTTAATACCTGTCTTGCCAATTTGTTGTAAAAACCATCACTGAGTCAGGAAAAAATGTTGTGTTAAAGCCACTGTAGCATGGACTGAAGACTGAGTGGTGGATTGTAGTTTGTCATTTATCTAAGCGCCATCATTAAGAAAACAGAAAATTGAAAGATTAAATTTTATACAAATTCTTGTCCAGAAATAAAGACGTTTTCAGTAAATAGTTCCACTTTAGATTAGTTAATAAAGAGATATTTAGTCATATACCCATTCTTAGCACTAAAACTATAAATAAACCCTACACCATTTCATTTCTATAAACAAACCCAAAAAAAACCCAAAAAATGATAGCTGGCCCTATTGAATTTAATTTTGATTATTAAATTACTTTGATGCCCTATTGAGTGTTTTGGGCTTTTTTATGAGGTTTTGGAGTTGGGTTTGTTTTAAGAAATCAATGGCAGTTTTGTAATTTAAAAGAAGTTAAAAATCTTTTTGTTATGTTGTAAATGGGTTTTGGGTGTGTTTCTAAAGTCCATTTCATATAAGGTTTTTTTTAATAATTTGGGCTCCTATATTGGTTATAATAGTGAATCTCCCTTTAATAAAATGTTGCCAAGAGAGTGCTTGCAGTTGGGTGGTGTTGGGTTGAATGGTGTACTTGTAAAGTATGATATTGTAATGTTATCTTTTTTACCTTCCATATTTCAAAACACTACCAACAAGTTAAATAAAATTTTGAAATGCAAACTTTGTAATTTGAAAAGGCTCCGGTTGCTTAGTCGAGAAACAAGTATGCTGGTATTTTATTTATTTATTACAATATATGGACTTTTCATTCACACAAAATCTTTGGTTGTGTACCAGGTGGCACTGGCAAAGCAGAGGGTTGATGAGTACATATATTCTCAGCTGATACAACAAGCTGGTGCTCAACAGCCAGCGTAAGTTTCCTGCGTTAATGCTTTTTTCTTTTTATCCACGTCTCCATTTGGCTGTCACATGTTGCTAGCATATATAACATGATTTAAGAAGAGTGATATTGTCGTCCTCTCTCTCGCTCTCCAAACTTCTTACCGAGGATGTATAAGTTTAGTTGCTCTTTTGTTGGTATATATCCCACTATTTAGCCTATTTCTAATCTAAATACAGATGTTCTATCCTCAGTTTACAGTGAAAGATGAAGCAGGAAATTCAGATCTCCGTCTTCCGTCTCTGCGTTCAGCACCACACAATCAGTTCCTGTTAACCGCTGACCCTCAGTGCTTCATAGCGAATTTATGAATGTGAGTCATGCAGTTGGATTGCCTGGAAAAAAAATGATGTACCGGATCTTGGAATTTTGGCAATATACAGTAAATCTTGTTTGTAATGATTCCGTTTGCAAGATATTTGAAGGTCAATCTTTTAGATGCATAAATCTTAGTGTTATTTGTAATTTCAGAAGGCTTTAAAAGACAGGTCTGGTGTGTGTGCATTTAGTTGGGTTCAGAATTCAAATGAAGTTGGTCATTTGATTGTTCCAGCATTTTTGTCCGCTAGAGGATGACAATCTAACCTTCTTAAGGGAAACTAAGTACAGATCTTTCAGCATAAAAACCAAGGCTTTCAACTGAAGAAACTCAACAGGGTCTTTGTAAATCAATTACTGCAATAAAATTCTTAACCTTTACCCTTCTTTCTCTTCTCTACAAGAAAATTCTTGATTTGAATGACCAAATAAATATAGTAGTATGATAAATGTAGTGCACATGTACACCACTTCTATCTTTTGCTTGAGCAGTAGACAGGTTCTTTCCAAGTAAATCCATTGTCATGCTACTACAAGCTAACCATGAATCAACAACACAAGGTTGTGCCTCTTGTAGTTCCATTAGAGAATCCAATATTCGTTGTATGAGTTGGAAAAAAAGAGAGCAGTCTAGTGATACTTCTTTCTCAATGTTGAAAGAGGTCCCAGCCAATTCGAAAACCTCATCCCCCAATGATTGAAAATAAAGAGGTATTGTAATATTAGTTGGAAAGCTAAGAATTTTTTTATTTTGTCGAATGACAAAAAAAAAAACAAATTCTGATTTAAGTAATTGAGATCGAATGATATATTTTTTAGTGGTGTTTCTTTTTTCATATTAATAAAAAATTATTTACTTTTTAAATTTCAATTCAAAAAAGTTGCGTTTGAATGTGTGCTCGGACAAAAGAAAAGGAAACATTGTCGGTGCCAAAACCCAAACAGAGAAACAAAGATTAAACTCTGAAAAAAGCCCAAACAAGCGAGAGAGAGAGAGATAAATACAGAACCTTGGAGCAGATGGAAAGATAAGAGCCTTCAGTCTCACTATGACCACTCCACCGTGCAGCTCAGAGCAACCAACAACCGATCAGTGAGAGTGGAAATATTACATCTACTTTTCATGGATGTAGTAATTATCATGTCTTCTTGAGTTTCAGAGGCGAAGATACTTGCAAGACTTTTACCGACCACCGCTCCATAGCCTTGGTCAACGCCATGTAAGCCGGTAAGCAATCTATATTTATTCGGCCAAGCCCTTACAGCCTGTGTGGAAGTGAATCTATGCTTATATGTTATTCCTAATTTCTATTGAGCTTAGTGCCTGCTTATTATAGATCTACATATAATTAGAAGAAGTTCATGTTTAAGAGGATCAGAAAGTTCCCAGAATACTAATTCAGAATTTGGCTCTCTTTGTTTTGATCAGTGGGTGAAGAATCTTAAAACCATAGCTTATGATGGAGAAGATGTGTTGGATGAAATCAATTGTGAAGTTCTTCGGCATAAAGTAGAATTGGAGAACCATATAAAGAAAAAGGTACTAATCTTTCTTTCTGCCTCCGATCCCACTTTGTTTCGTCAGAAAATGGAACATAGAATGAAGTCTATGAAAGCATCTTTGGTGAGTGAGGCATCTTTCATTGAACTAGTTGATAAGAAAAAACACAAAGATGCAACCCTTCAAGCAATAGAGGACACAGAAAGCAACTCATTCTTTGGTAAGGATGAATACATCGTTGGAAGAAAGGAGGAAGTGTCAAGTATAGTTGCAACCTTGATTATCTCCAACAGTCAAGAAAGTATTTTGGTTATTGTAGGAATGGGTGGTGTAGGAAAGATAACTTCGGATGGGTTAGTGTACAATGAACCTGACAAAGAAAAGATATGTCGTCGTCCTTGATGACATTTGGAACGAAGATGAACAAAAATGGAATAGTTTGATGAGTTATTTGTCAAAATTCCATTTCGCTTAGGGGATCACCAATATTGTCACTAAACCTTCTATGAAATAATGTTTTGCATATTGCTCAATGTTCATGAAAGATTTCAATTGGTGAGTTGAAACACTTGAGGTATCTGGATGTTTCTAGAACCAGTATCAAAGCACTCTCCAATTCTATTGGAAAAATTTGTAATCTACAAACATTGAGTATGAGATACTGTTTCTCACTTGAAGAGTTTCCAAAGAAACTGCAAAATTTGATCAACTTGAGGCACATTTAGTTTGATGGACATATGAGATTTCCCGTTGGTGTGGGGTGACCAACTAATCTCCAAATATTATCTAAAGTTGTAGTAATGGAAGGGTTGGGGAATATGTGCAACATGAAGAAGAAGCATTGAAAGAAAATTTAGTGGGAAAGGCAAACATATACATTTTAAGATTTGTAAGGGACCCAAATAGGCTAAGGAGCAACAAGGAGGATAATGTACTAGAAGGCCTCCAACTGCACCCTAATTTGGAAATTTTAGAGATGGATAATTTCATGGTTGCTACATTTCCATCATCGATGATCATGAGTTTGTCGTTGCCAACTCTCAGTAATCTACTAAATCTCAGACATCTTGAGATAAATAGATGGATAACTTCAAAACGTGTGGCAGCTAAGTTTTATGGATATGATGTAGTAGTTACGAGCAAGCAGACAAGGGCTTTGTTTGTCTTGAAGATATTCAAATTAGTGAATGGGCCACAGAACCCCATCTCTCCTGAGGATTTGAAGATAACTTCGTGAGTTGAGGGTTGTAGCATGTGATCGATTCACGAGTCTACTAGTGAACCAGAATCCCATACTTGCCTATGACTCAGAATTTACGGTATTCCAGATGACAGAGAATACATGATATGGTTAAACCATTGGAAGTTGGAGAATCACTAGAAGGTGGCGACACAGTGGTTGTTTGAGAACCTCTGATTCAGGTAAAGGAATGTGGCATCCAGCTAATAGAGCAGGAGCAAGAAGAGAGTATGAATACGCAACATGACACCAGGGATCCTTCTTATGCAAGTGTCATTGATGGAGATTTGGCTCAAGACGAGCCAGGAACATACTTGCTCTTCCCTAGATGGAAACCAATAACAGATCTGATTTGGTTCGATAATCTCTTTGGGGCCTCTGATGAAGATACAGGTGTGTTGTTTACTAACACATTTTATTTTACTCCAACTATTTCTGAACAAAAGAGAGAATATAAAACAATGATACCCCAGATAAATTAACATCATGATGTATTTTTATTTTAATCTAAGCTGTTGATAGTTAATGCAATATGCCTGAAACACTTCTGTTTCATTTCAAAAGATTTCCTCTAGTATTTGGGAATTTTTCTGTTATTTGTATATGGTTTTAAGAGAACAGCAACAGGATGATCAAAAGCTTGGATATCAATGTTGTTCAAATTATGATTTTGTCTTTTGTAACAATGTCGTTTTGGTGATGCCATTGGAATCATTCTGTTCTGGTTGCCGACTGATTATCTGTGTCAATAACGACACGCATAAAATTAAGCATTCTGCTTGGAAAATCTCTCATATATATACTTGTTCGGTAATACGATTCCATTCAAAAAGGAAACTATAAAATTTTGTTATAAGGGCATGATTTGCCTCCATAATTAGAAAACTATACAATTTTGCTCAAACTATGGTGTAAAATATTGGTCAAATTGGTTGCTTTGGGAATGGGCCTGGAATAAGGAATGCAATATCCTTATTCCTTATCATTCTGCCACCACAAAATAATCAACAAAGGATTGTCAAAAAGTGATAATGTGCGTATAGGGTAAGGTAATCCCGACAGTCCTTTTCGTCAAGCTCTAGAAAAGAAATTATAGGCCATCTTTTATCAAAAGACAGACAATATACCTTTCCTTTGCATGAGAGCTGCTTTACTTTTAACTGTTCGTTTTCACATCATAAGGTTCCTCGAAGGCCAGAAAAAAATCCGAGGATCCCGTCAGTATTTAATTTTCACAGCTCTCCTCTTATAGACACCGCAAAGGGCAGTTTGTTTATGAATTTTTTTTACCCTTATCCATGGTTCTTGTGAGAAAAACTCAAGGAGAAACCTCCTCTTCCAATACTGTGTGTCCTCCTTCTCATCGATGCAGTAGTTATCATGTGTTCATGAGTTTCAGAGGCAAAGACATGTAATGCCTACGAGAGCAAAATAAGCATAAAACTAATTATATTGGATTGGATTGGATTCTCATAAGTAAATTCGTCATCCGATCTAATCATGCCAGTTTTGAAAATTATGGATACAATTTAATCCATCAAATCATCGAAACCGATTAAAATTGAATTGGATTTAATTAGTTCGGTCGGTTTGGACAGATTGGATTGAATCTGGTACACCCTAACAGTCAGCATAAGTTTCCTCCATTAATGCTTTTGTCTTTTTATCCACGTCTCCATTTGGCTGTCGCATTTTGCTAGCATATATAACATCTCTCTCTCTCTCGGTATATATCCCACTATTTAGCCTATTTCTGATGTTCTATCCTCAGTTTACATTACAGTGAAAGATAAAGCAGGAAATTCAGATCTCCGTCTTCCGTCTCCACATTCAGCACCGCATAATCAGTTTGTGTCACCCACTGACCCTCAGTGCTTCATAGCGAATTTATGAATGTGAGTCATGCAGTTGGATTGCCTGGAAAAAATTATGTACCAGATATTGGAAATTTGGCAATATACAGTAAATCTTGTTTGTAATGATTGCGTTTGCAAGATATTTGAAGGTCAAATCTTTTAGATGCATAAATCCCAGTGTTACTTGTAAATTCAGAACGCTTTAAAAAGACAGGTCTGGTGCGTGCACTTAGTTGGGTCAAGAATTCAAATGAAGCTGGTCATTTGATTGTTCCAGCATTTTGGTCAGCGAGAGGATGACAATCTAAAATGTGGAGTCGAGCATAAAAACCAAACAGATATTTCAGCATAAAAACCAAGGCTTTCAATTGAAGAAACTCAACAGGGTCTTTGCAAATCAAATGACTGAAACAAAAGTAGCACGACGCCAACAACAGGAAAACAGGGGCTGGTAAGGCAATACTAATGCACCATGATAATATATAAATCCATTGTCATGCTACTACAAGCTAACCATAGATCAGCAATACAAGGTTGTGCCTCTTGTAGTTCCATTAGAGAATCCAAAGTTCGTTGTATGAGGTAATCCAATCCTACGAACATGCTAGACTGGCGATTTTAAGTATTTGAGTTTAATTTTATATTTATATTAAGTGAGTTTAATGATAAACTAATGTGAGATAGATTTCGTCCAAAAAAAATGTGAGATAGAAAAAAAAAAGATAGAAAAGAAAGAAAAACAAAAGATTTGTCTAAAAAAATTTGTGAGATTTTATACGTTGACCCCCCGAAGAGGAAATTCCTTGATCCGCCACTGAAGGTAACCCATAATGTAAAACTCAAGGAAAACACACTGAAGGTAACCCATAACGTAAAACTCAAGGAAAACAGAGTAACAAAGGTCACAGAGTGAAAGGAGGACATTGAAGATAAGGGACACTCTGTTTCTGTGTAGAAGGTAAGGGACATTGAAGAGAAGCCTGATCGCTTTTAAGTCAAGTTGTTAGTTGAAGGGAGAAGAGAGGCTTAGAGAATAGTTGATTTACTATTTAGGACAATATTCTTTATGTGGAATAGAAAGCTTTTTTAAAAGGGTAACAAGATAATTTTATTTTATTGATTGAAATAAGAAGGGTACAAGGCTTTAGAATTGGTTGGATATACAAGGGTTGGCTAAAGGGAGGAGTTAGGCAGCTGTAGATTTCAAGTTTTCCTTGATTACACAATTGGGCTGCTATTGCTGTATATATAGAGTAGCATAACCGACTTAAAGATGGCAATTATCTAGTGAAGTCGGTAATTGCATAGTAACCGACTTCTCAAACTATTTTCCAGCCACTAGTTATAATATAAGTCTAGAATAGTCTAGTTACAATACATTAAATAATTAATAGGATGTTTCTAGTGTAGAGCTCAAATTTGACTTGTCTACTTTCACTCAATTGTTCTAGATTTTTCTATATCATTCACGATTTTTCTTTATTATTCAATGTGCATTACTTTTTAACACTCCTCCTTAATGCACATTTGTGTTACTCCGAGCATGCTTCGTAGTAGTTCAAATTTTGGTCTTGGAAGTGCCTTAGTGAAGATGTCTGCAATTTGCTCCTCTGTCTTGCAGTACTTGAGCTCAACTTCTTTGTTTGCTGAGACCTCTCGTAAGAAGTGATGCTTGATGGCGATATGCTTCGTCCTGCTGTGGAATACTGGATTTTTTGCCATTGCTACAGCAGACTTGTTGTCACAAAGTATTTCAGTAGCTTTTGTTTGGCACTCTCCCATATCTTTAAATATTCTTATGAGCCAAATAGCTTGGCATGCTGAACTTGCTGCTGCTACGTGCTCGGCTTCTGCTGATGATTGAGCCACAGTCTCTTGTTTCTTTGATGACCATGAAAATATTCCTGATCCAATTGTAAATGCATAGCCTGATGTGCTTTTCATGTCATCCACTGATCCAGCCCAATCACTGTCTGTGTAGCCAAATAGTCTTGGATCTATAGTAGGCTTATACCATATGCCATAGCCAATTGTGCCTTGCAAGTATCTTAATATTCTTTTTGCTGCTCCATAGTGTATTTGACTTGGATTTTGCATAAATCTTGATAGTAGGCTTGTCGCGTACATGATGTCAGGTCTTGTTGTTGTTAAGTATAGTAAGCTCCCAATGAGACTTCTGTAAACTGATTCATTAGCTTTTCTTGATCCATCTTCCTTTCTAAATTTCTCATTGGTAATAAGTGGAGTAGCTACAGTCTTGCACCCGTACATTTTGAACTTTTTCAAAAGATTTTCAGTGTACTTTTTCTGGCATATGAAGATTCCATCTTTTTCTTGGTTTATTTCGATGCCCAAAAAATAGTGCATCAACCCAAGGTCATTTATCTCAAATGTTTTCATCATATCTTTTTTAAACTCTTGAATTATTTCTTCATTGTTTCCAGTGTAGATTTATTGTTTCCTGTGTAGATGAGATCATCCACATATAGAGAGACGATCAAGATATCAGACTTACCTTGAGTTTTGGTGTAGAGAGTGGGCTTGCTTTTGCTCCATCTGAAGCCTGCGTTGATGAAGTATTTGTCTATGCAGCTGTTCCAAGCTCGTGGCACTTGCTTGAGTCCGTACAAGGCTTTCTTTAGCTTGAGTGCTTTATCTTCTCCTCCTTGCTCAATAAATCCTTGTGGTTGCTCCACATATATTTCTTCTTCGAGCTCTCCGTTTAGAAATGTAGACTTTACGTCTAGCTGATAAATTCTCCATTTCTTTTGAGCTGCTAATGCTACCAATGCTCTTATAGTATCAAGTCTTGCAACTGGTGCAAATGTCTCGTTATAATCTACGCCCGGCTGCTGCGAGTAGCCTTTAGCTACTAGCCTTGCCTTATGCTTCCGTATTGATCCATCAGGATTAAATTTGGTCTTATAGACGCATTTAACCCCAATGATCTCTTTGTCTTGTGGGCGATCAACGAGTTCCCATGTTTTGTTTTTCTCAATTGTTTTAATTTCTTCTTCCATAGCTTTTCTCTAGATTTCTTCTTTTACTGCAACTTCAAAACTTTCTGGTTCTATAGTTATGAAGTTGCAAGTTTCATATATATCTTAGAGTGATCTAGTTCTTTGTTCTGGTTATGGAGAGCCTTCATGTTGTATAAATGGAGGAGTTGTAGGTGGTGGAGTCGTACCTGGAGTTTCTTCAATTTCCTCTCTGCACGGTTGTGTTATAGTAACACTTTTCTTTTCAACTTTTTCTTCCTCCCAGTTCCATGACGCCGAGATGTTGGACGCCGATTCATTGAACTCAACATCTCGGCTTATCATGAACTTCTTCGTTTTGGGATTGTAGACTCTATAGCCTTTAGATTGGGAACTGTATCCCAGGAATATGCCAACTTCAGACTTTTCTTCTAGCTTGTGTCTTTTTTCCTTAGGAATGTGCACATAGAAAATGCATCCAAATACTTTGAGATGCTTTGCTGATGGCTTTATATTGCTCCAAGCCTCAATAGGAGTCTTATTTTGTAAAGCTTTTGTTGGGCATCTATTTAGCAAGTATACTGCTGTATACACAGCTTCTGCCCAGAATGTGTTTGGCAAGCCTTTTTCAAATATCATGGATCTTGCCATCTCCATGATAGTTCTATTTTTTCTTTCTGAGACTCCATTTTGTTCAGGAGCATAGCCAACTGTTAGTTGATGCTCTACTCCTTCATCTTCACAAAATTTGTTGAATTCTTTAGAGGTATATTCTTTTCCTCTATCACTTCTTAGAGCTTTAATATAGTGGCCACTTTGTTTTTCAACATGGGTTTTGAATTTTTTGAAGATATTAAATACTTCTGATCTTTCTCGTAGAAAATAAACCCACGTCATTCTAGTATAGTCATCTATGAACAGGATAAAGTACCTGTTATTATCAAGAGATGGAGTCCTCATGGGTCCACAAACGTCTGTGTGAACAAGTTCCAACAAGGCCTTAGCTCTCCAAGCCTTTCCAGATGGAAATGCTTGTCGATGTTGTTTGCCAAGTTGGCAACTTTCACAGACATCATGGGTACCTGTTATTATCAAGAGATGAGTCCTCATGGGTCCACACTACAAGAAAAAAGGTCAGTAGTGACCAATTTCTCAGTGACAAAATGGATAATGATCACAGATAGTGTGCATTTAGTGACTAACAATGTTAAACAGTCCCTAAAACTATTGGTGCCCATTTTTTAACTTTTAATGACCAATTCTTTTGACAAATAGTGACTACTCTAAATTTTAGTCAATAAATATAGCTTAGATTTTATATTTAGTGACCTAAACACATAAGTTGACATGGCACAGTAGCGTTACACGTGTCTTTTAATACATCCGTGACCAATATATTTCTTTTAAAATTTCTTTTCAAAATGAGTTCATCGAGTCAGAGCGTGTCTCTCTCAGATTGTGCCCTTATCCTTCAGAGCGAGCGAGCGAGTGTTCTTTTCAGCGAATTCAGAGTTCAAATCGTGCTCTGCGTGTTGCTCTCTCTCTCTCTCTCTCTCTCTCTCTCTCTCTCATCTGGAAACTTCTCAGCTGGTGCGCTCTTTGAACTTGTACTTGATTTTGATTTTGATTTCGATTTTGAGTTCAACTTTGATGTTGATTTAGGGTTCGAATGTGTTTTCGACTTTGATTCAGCTCAAGACGTCTAAGGTATTTTCTTTTTGTTCTCTCCCTCGATGACTGTGGATTTGGGGTTTCAAAAGCTAAGCAATGGAAGGGCGGGTTAGGGTTTCCAAAATTGAGAGAATGATGGAGTTAGATTTCGATTGGTTTTTTACCCACTACTCCGGCGTCGACTTTTTGGTTGATCGGATGCATCTTCGATGCTTTTTCTTACTCGCTCTTACTCGCTCTCACGACTATTAAGGCTTTCCTATTGTGTGTATTTAACTGGTTCATATGATGCTGTTTCTTCAGGCCTTCATTCAGAACTTGGCATTGTTTCTCACTTCATTCTACAAGGCAAGTTTGTTCTCTTTCAGATGAATATGTTGATATATTTCCTTGCCTTCACCAGCTGTATTTCGATATGATAGTTCTGCTGTTTGGTTTATGTTGTAACAGGATCTTTAAGCATTATGTATTGTGTTGTCTATAATTATTGTCTACTCATCCATAAAAGAGTTTGCGATTATGATTAATCTTTAAGCCTCCAATGAGGATATTATTAATTGTCTCCTTTTCTTTTTGCAGTCACATATTCGCGTGCTTGAAACCACACAACAGAATATAGCCACATTGCTGATGGGTCTTGAATATCTAATAAACATCTCATATGTGGATGGCACTAGAGTTTTTAAAGTATAATTAATTATGATGTGCTCTCTAGCACCCACCTGAATGCCTTATTTAGCTCTTTCTCTCTCTCTTCCCATTTGAATAATGAAGTGATAATTTGACTTGGAATTG
>NW_018921913.1:7218-21701 GCF_002207925.1 Prunus avium
ACTAGGTGCATGAAAAGTAAAATCCTAAGTCTAGGAAAAGAAAAGTGCGAGACGAAAGATAGGTTTGTCTGTCTGATGTTGTGTGTCTTTTGTCTTCATTTGGTGAGGTTTATATAGGGCACTCGTCAGCCCATGGGCTGGCCATTGAATGGCCAAATGTCAACTCTTCTAAAAAATCTTTCCTTACGAAGCCCTCCTAAATCCGTGGGATTGCATTGATTGAAATATTCTGACATGCTTGATTCTTCCTCTTTTGGAACACTCGAAGTTACTATCAAATTCCTTGATTTCTTTCTTTGCAAAGCCTTTGTCACGTGCATATAATCCTCCGAAAATCTGGGCTTGAATTGGTGGCTTAAACTTGGGCGTATGATTTTATTACATATATTATATAAATGTGAAACAATACAAGAAGGGCCAACACTCTCAGCCCGGCTGCCCATTCTTACTCATTCATATATATATGTTGTATAAATAAGCCACCAATCTGTAAGGGCTCCAAAGACTCCGGCCACATTAAATTAAATTCATATATATATATATATAATAGGGCAATGAAGTTTCAATTCAAAGAGCCCAGCCACCGTATTCTCACAAGCCCACTCATTTGATTTCATGCATATATCAATATATGTGTATATAATAAGTCAATCAAACTATCAACTCAAAACCCTTTTCGGCCCAGCTTGCAAACAAACTAAATATCCCAGCCGCCATCTAGCAAGACTCGGCCGCATATTTATATTCGTTTATTATATATAATATATATAAACTTAGAGTAATGCAAGGGTGGCTAAAAATCTAAAAACCTTTCAACCCCATATTCGCAAGACCACCTAAAGGCTCCAGCCACAATATCCCTCATACTCATCTACATATATATATGAAAGGCAATTAGATTTTTGCCCTGCAAACCCTTCAACCACATATCCAGCCGCAATACTCCTTCAATCCGTATTCCAATTCTCGACCGCCAAGGTTCCAAAACTTCAACCCAAAGACTCGGCCGCATATTTATCCCAATAGTTTTGGCCGTGCCCACACAAATGTCATAGCCCCAGCCACTTTCAAGCCCAGCCGCAATTCGAACTACGCCCGGCCTCATCTCGAACGATGCCCGGCCGCAAAACTCCAACAGATTAGCCCGGCCGCAACCTTGCCCAGCATAGATCGCTCCAGCCGCCTTTGAGCTCCATATTACAATATTCAGCCGTGACTATGCCCCATTCGAATAAAACCCCAGCCGCAACTTCCATTCGAAAATCCGGCGGAGATTTTCCAAGATCGCTCCAGCTGTCCCGGCCGTAACAAACTCTAAGCCCGGCCATATTTTTCAGTTCCTAGCCCCGGTCGCATTCCAACAAAACCCAGCCGCTCCATCTCTTCAAATCTCGGCGGCCACTCTACAAGAGCCCAGCCCGGCCGCGATTCCATTCTAAAAAACCCGACCGAGATTCCATTCTCAAAGCCCGGCCGACATTCCAAGAGTCTAGCTGCCCGTGTCTTTGAAAGGTGCCGGGTGAATTTTCAACAGCCCCAAACAATATTTTAATACCTGTAGTTTATGAACCTCATCAGAAGATCCCATTGGAAGAGCTAACACCACATATAATCCACAAATAACGAAATATCACTATGTAAAGCTTACCTCCGCCTCTAATCCAAGAAATAATAACAGCAATTACTACATATCATACTAATAGTTTTCTATCAAAATATGACTAATTATGAAAAATGGATTTTCCTAATCCTTTACTGTATCTAATTCCTTGTAAAGCACTCATATAAACTCTTATATATACCTCCTTATGGAGAAGAATAAAACCTAACTTAATATATTCAAACCCATATTCATATTTTAGCATGGTATCAGAGCAATCGATCCTCGGTTGTCTCTAAATCCTCATATCAAAGTTCTTCAATCACAAACCCTAAATCCTCATATCAAATTTCCTCAAACACAAACCCTAAATCAAATTCTTCATATTTACAGATTCATATTCAGATCTTCATACCCGAGTCCTCATATACCCTTATCACAACACCCTAAACACATATTTTTTTTTCTCTTATTCTTAAATCCTTCCTCTACCATGGATATCATCTCATCTACCCAAACCACCGCCTCCCAAATTGCCACCATAGGTACCAAGGTTATGTTTTGCATAGTTCTTCAAAGAAACACACATGGGTCATTGACACCAGAGCCACTGACCACATGACCTTTGATCCTGGCCAAATTACCTCTCATACACCGTCTTCTCAATCGGTGGTGTCTAATGTCAATGGTACCCCCTCTCTCTCTCTGACTCCCTCACTTTGGATTCTGTGTTGATTGTTCCATCATTACATCATAATCTCTTGTCTGTTGCCCAAATTACTACGGTTTTGAATTGCACTGTAACCTTTTGGCCTACTCATTGTGTTTTTCAGGACATTCTCAGCAGCAAGACGATTGATTGTGGTACTAGGAGGGGCAAACTCTACTATCTGGACTTGGCATCTGACAGTGAAGCCAGCCTCAGCCAAGCTTACAAAATTAGGGGTGCGAGTGTTGAGAAGCAAACTTCCGAAGTATGGTTATGGCATCATAGTCTTGGACATGCTTCGTTTGGATATTTACAGAAGCTATTCCCTTCCTTATTTTCCAATTTAGATATTTTCAGTTTTAAGTGTGACATTTGTGAACTAGCCAAGAGCCATCGTGTTCCTTTTCCTTTAAGTTCACATAAAAGTTTGGTTCCTTTTTCTCTTGTTCATTTTGATGTTTGGGGCCCTACTAAAATTACCACTCCAGGGGGAGCTAGATGGTTTGTCACGTTTATTGATGATTGCACACGCATGACCTGGGTTTCCCATCTCACAACAAAAGGGGAAATTAGTTCCAAGTTTCAACAGTTATATCAAATGGCGGAGACACAATTTCATTCTAGAATTCAGGTTCTTCGTTCCGACAATGGCGGAGAATTTCTCAACCATGATCTTACCCAGTTCTTACAAGATCATGGCATCATACATCAACGCTCATGTCCTTACACTCCCCAACAAAATGGGGTGGTTGAAAGAAAGAACAGACACTTATTGGAAGTAGTCCGTGCCTCTCTCTTTGGCGCAAATATGCCACGATCTTTTGGATTGAAGCCGTCATCTCTGCAGCATACCTCATCAATCGGATTCCCTCTAGTATCCTAAATTTCCAAACCCCCCTTCAAACACCCCACCACCATCTCCAAATACCTCTTACCAAAAACCTGGAACCCCGGATTTTTGGTTTTGTGGCCTTTGTCCACTTACATGATCACCAACGCAGCAAATTGGATCCCAGTGCCGAAAAGTGTGTTTTCATTGGTTATGCCCCTCATCAGAAAGGGTACCAGTGTTACCATCCTCCTAGTAAAAAATTCTATACTTCTATGGATGTTGTGTTCCTGGAACAAGTTCAACCGTACAGGAGGAGCATTGCGATGCCAACACTTCTCAAATTTCAGAAATTTTTCCTTCATATTCGTCTCTACTTGAAAACGACCGGTCGCAAGAGACTCTATCTGAAAGCAACCGGTCGCAGGTTGAAAGCGACCGGTCGCCAACGACACTACCCGAAAACAACCGGCCGCATCTTGGAAGCGACCAATCGCTCCCCAGAAATCTGCATACGCCTGATCTGCTTCAAAACGACTGGTCGCCAAAGGACCGCGACCGGTCGTCTCCCTGCTGCCAAACTCAGGTGGAGAAAATTGAGGAGTTTTTGCCCACTCTGGAGAATTCTTCAACTCCAGTACCACTCCAATCACCTGCTGAGGATGTCATTCAGGTAACATCTTTTCCTGAAACTGATAACATTAATAAAATATCCCATAATGATTTGATTTCAGAAGGCACAGAGCCAACATATTAGATTCCAAACAGGAAGAACCGTGGCAAACCTCCAGTCCACTATGAAGCAGATCTTAATGCAAAAGGGAAATATCCCATCAACAATTATGTATCTCTCAACATATTATCAGAGTCACAAGTACACTTTGTGAAGCAGTTGGCCGACATATCTATCCCCAACAGTGTAACTGAAGCACTAGAAGACCATAAATGGAAAGAAGCCATGAATGAAGAAATGTGAGCTCTCTAGAGGAGTGGCACATGGGAACTTGTGTCATTACCTCATGGAAAGAAGACAGTGGGATGCAGATGGATTTATACTATGAAACTCAAAGCAGATGGATCCATTGAAAGATATAAAGCTAGATTGGTGGAGAAGGGGTACACACAAAGATATGGGATAGACTACCAAGAGACCTTTGCCCCAGTAGCCAAGATTAAAACTATCAGAGTCCTTTTGTTTCTAGCAGCAAATCTCGATTGGCCATTACATCAGTTTGATGTAAAAAATGCATTCTTACATCGAGACTTGGAAGAATAGAAGTATTTATGGACTTACCACTAGGATGTAACTTAGCTCGTGACAAGGAGAATCAAGTTTGCAAGCTCAGAAAGTCATTGTATGGGTTAAAGTAATCTCCTAGAGCATGGTTTGGCAGATTCACTAAATCCATGAAGAATTTTGGATATATACAGAGTAATGCGGATCACACTTTGTTCTTGAAGCGTGATGGAAGAAGACTTACTGCATTGATTGTTTATGTGGCTGACATAGTCGTAACTGGAAACGACACAGAAGAGCAACTGAAACTGCAGAAGTATTTGTCTCAGGAATTTGAGATGAAGGATTTAGGTGATCTGAAGTACTTTCTCGGAATTAAAGTAGCAAGGTCCACAACTGGTATTTTTCTATCCCAAAGGAAGTATGTATTAGATCTACTCACTGAAACAGGAATTCTTGAATGTAAGCCTGCTGACACACCCATTGAGATGAATCACAAATTGTGTGAAGATATGGATCAAGAACCAACCAATGAGGAACAATACCAACGCCTTGTTGGAAGGTTTATATATTTAGCCCACACAAGACCAGATATTGCATATGCTGTGAGTGTGGTTAGTCAGTTTATGCATTCACCCAGTGTGTCTCATAGGAATGCAGTTGATCGGATCTTAAGGTACTTAAAGTGAGTCTCCTAATTAATCAAGGAGATTTATTTTCTTGATTAACTAAGGGATTTACTTTTCTATTTTATATAGTTGTCAAATCATTGTATAATTAGGAGATACTTTCCTAATCCTTTACTGTATCTAATTCTGTTTGCGCTAAAACTAGACAGGTAGTATGTAGGCCAACTTAAAGATGAGGTGGATGTTGAGGGTGAGGACCCTCAATATGTAAGAGCAATCGGTAAATAAATGGACATGCATACAGAAGACAAATGTACGTGGTTCACCCGAATAATGGGCTACGTCCACAGAGAAGTATGCTCTCATTATCATAATGTGTGTATACATTGTACATAGGGTTAGACCCACGGGGAAGAGGAAGAATACCGAAGGCCGAAGGCTGAGGGCAGATGCCGAAGGCTGAAGGCAGATGCCGAAGGCTGATGGCCGAAGGCAGATGCCGAAGGCTGAAGGCAGATGCCGAAGGCTGATGGCCGAAGGCAGATGATCTGGCTGATGGCCAAAGATTCGTGGGCTTGTAAATGGGCTCATGGGTAAGCCCATAAGGCCCTAGTAGCCTGCCCAACCTCTTTCTTCCTCTCTCTCCTTCGAAGGAGAGGGGTCTTCTTTTATAGGGAAGGGAGAGTCCCCTTCTCTTGTGTTTTGTCGATGTGGGACTCCCTTCCCTTTGCTTGGATTAGCTTGGAAATGCTTGGAAATGCTTGGCCAGATATTGTACAAACAATGGTCCCCCAAGTTCCCGATTAAGGAGGTACTTCTTGATTGGGGACTTGTAGTCATTAATGCACTGGCCAAGCATTGCTTCAGCTAATGGTCGAAGGCTGATGGTCGAAGGCTGAAGCTGATGGCTGAAGCTGATGGCCGAAGGCTGATGGCTGAAGCTGATGGCCGAAGGCTGAAGCTGATGGCTGAAGCTGATGGCCGAAGCTGATGGCTGAAGCTGATGGCCGAGAAAAGGCGCTGGAGAAGTGTCTCCTAGAAGGTGCCGTTCGGCATGGCTGAAGGCTGATGCTGATGGCCGAAGGCTGATGGCCGAAGGCTGAATCATTGGGGGATGTGAAGACATCGCACGCGCCGAATGATGATGGGTGCCGAAGGCGAAAGGCAGATGCCGAATCATTGGGGGGATGTGAAGACATCGCACGCGCCAAATGATGATGGGTGCCGAAGGCCGAAGGCAGATGCCGAATCATTGGGGGGATGTGAAAACATCGCACGCGCCGAATGATGATGGGTGCCGAAGGCCAAAGGCAGATGCCGAATCATTGGGGGGATGTGAAGACATCGCACGCGCCGAATGATGATGGGTGCCGAAGGCCAAAGGCAGATGCCGAATCATTGGGGGGATGTGAAGACATCGCACGCGCCGAATGATGATGGGTGCCGAAGGCCAAAGGCAGATGCCGAATCATTGGGGGGATGTGAAGACATCGCACGCGCCGAATGATGATGGGTGCCGAAGGCCAAAGGCAGATGCCGAATCATTGGGGGGATGTGAAGACATCGCACGCGCCGAATGATGATGGGTGCCGAAGGCCAAAGGCAGATGCCGAATCATTGGGGGGATGTGAAGACATCGCACGCGCCGAATGATGATGGGTGCCGAAGGCCAAAGGCAGATGCCGAATCATTGGGGGGATGTGAAGACATCGCACGCGCCGAATGATGATGGGTGCCGAAGGCCAAAGGCAGATGCCGAATCATTGGGGGGATGTGAAGACATCGCACGCGCCGAATGATGATGGGTGCCGAAGGCCAAAGGCAGATGCCGAATCATTGGGGGGATGTGAAGACATCGCACGCGCCGAATGATGATGGGTGCCGAAGGCCAAAGGCAGATGCCGAATCATTGGGGGGATGTGAAGACATCGCACGCGCCGAATGATGATGGGTGCCGAAGGCCAAAGGCAGATGCCGAATCATTGGGGGGATGTGAAGACATCGCACGCGCCGAATGATGATGGGTGCCGAAGGCCAAAGGCAGATGCCGAATCATTGGGGGGATGTGAAGACATCGCACGCGCCGAATGATGATGGGTGCCGAAGGCCAAAGGCAGATGCCGAATCATTGGGGGGATGTGAAGACATCGCACGCGCCGAATGATGATGGGTGCCGAAGGCCAAAGGCAGATGCCGAATCATTGGGGGGATGTGAAGACATCGCACGCGCCGAATGATGATGGGTGCCGAAGGCCAAAGGCAGATGCCGAATCATTGGGGGGATGTGAAGACATCGCACGCGCCGAATGATGATGGGTGCCGAAGGCCAAAGGCAGATGCCGAATCATTGGGGGGATGTGAAGACATCGCACGCGCCGAATGATGATGGGTGCCGAAGGCCAAAGGCAGATGCCGAATCATTGGGGGGATGTGAAGACATCGCACGCGCCGAATGATGATGGGTGCCGAAGGCCAAAGGCAGATGCCGAATCATTGGGGGGATGTGAAGACATCGCACGCGCCGAATGATGATGGGTGCCGAAGGCCAAAGGCAGATGCCGAATCATTGGGGGGATGTGAAGACATCGCACGCGCCGAATGATGATGGGTGCCGAAGGCCAAAGGCAGATGCCGAATCATTGGGGGGATGTGAAGACATCGCACGCGCCGAATGATGATGGGTGCCGAAGGCCAAAGGCAGATGCCGAATCATTGGGGGGATGTGAAGACATCGCACGCGCCGAATGATGATGGGTGCCGAAGGCCAAAGGCAGATGCCGAATCATTGGGGGGATGTGAAGACATCGCACGCGCCGAATGATGATGGGTGCCGAAGGCCAAAGGCAGATGCCGAATCATTGGGGGGATGTGAAGACATCGCACGCGCCGAATGATGATGGGTGCCGAAGGCCAAAGGCAGATGGTAGGAGGTTCCGAGGGCATGACTCAAAAGGGTGCCGAAAGCACTCGTGAAGGAGAACGACATAGCGTTTTGTGTCGTTTCCCACAGACGGCGCCAATCTGTTTGCGCTAAAACTAGACACAGACGGCGCCAATCTGTTTGCGCTAAAACTGGATAGGTAGTATTTAGGCCAACTTAAAGATGAGGTCCCTTAGTATGTAGGAGCATTCGGTAAATAAATAGGCATGCATACAGAAGACAAATGTACGTGGTTCACCCGAATAATGGGCTACGTCCACAGAGAAGTATGTTCTCATTATAATAATGTGTGTATACATTGTACATAGGGTTAGACCCAAGGGGAAGAGGAAGAATACCGAAGGCTGAGGGCAGATGCCGAAGGCTGATGGCCGAAGGCAGATGATCTGGCTGATGGCCGAAGATTCATGGGCTTGTAAATGGGCTCATGGGTAAGCCCATAAGGCCCTAGTAGCCTGCCCAACCTCTTTCTTCCTCTCTCTCCTTTGAAGGAGAGGGGTCTTCTTTTATAGGGAAGGGAGAGTCCCCTTCTCTTGTGTTTTGTCGATGTGGGACTCCCTTCCCTTTGCTTGGATTAGCTTGGAAATGCTTGGAAATGCTTGGCCAGATATTGTACAAACAAATTCCTTGTAAAGCACTCATGAAAACTCTTATATATACCTCCTTATGGAGAAGAATAAAACCTAACCTAATATATTCAAACCCATATTCATATTTTAGCAATGTTTATCTTAAATAATCAAACACAATTTTATGAGATTTTAGGATAAAATATACATTGACTTATTGAGGTATCAATATTGGTATAAACTGTATCTTATACTAAACTAGATTTTCATATTTTGATTTGTTGGGGATTTGATTTTCTACTATTTTTAATTGAATCCAAATGGGGGGCACTTTCTTATTTACATGTAAACTTAAGTAAATGGAGTAATGAGCGAGCTTACTCAGACCGGGTCAGACCATGGATGGGCCTTGTCGAGCCAGGCTGAGAACGGGCTGAAAATTTCAAAACTGTAACCCAAATCCTACCGAACCTTAGAACGGGCCAGACTAAATGGGCCTAACGCCTAACTATCGGGCCAGGCTACCCACTTCGGCCCACGGGCTGCGAGCCAAATGATGACCCCTAGTTACGGACATATCATCCTTACTATTTACATACATCACCAAAAGAAATTGAAAACAAAAACAAGGCATATCATATTGTGTAATATTACTATGATGTCCTTAACAATGAAAACATGCTATAATTGCGCATAACCAAAAATGACGGGGTGTGGGTGCAAAAAGTCTCATTTGCATATGAGCAAGACAAGTCCTATATTCAAGGGCATAACCAAGAATTTTTCAATGGGTGGGCTAGCTAAAGTTATTTTCTTAAAATATTTTTCTAGAAATAAAAGCATACATTATGATAAAATAGTAGAGAGTTGAAATCATGAGTGTTTATTAAGAGATTATATTTCTTAATTGAGCAAACAAATTAAAAATAAGATGATTGTAGACCTATAGAGTTGAGTGGACAATGGGTTATTAGGCTACATTGGGTGAGCTACTAAGCTTTTATGGGGTGAATAAGTTTAAAATACATGTAATATATTTTAATTTTAAAAAAGGGTAGCCCTCTTTTTTTTCTTTTTTTCTTTTTGATGAGATAGGGGGGACAAACTGCAGAAAGAAACAAAAACTAACTAGTACAGATCAAGCGAGACCTAACAACTCCTAATAAATCATCCTCCAAGAAAGAGCTAACCCAAGCAGGGGCCTCATTCAAATGACAAACCCCCAAATCCAAGTTAAATCTCCAGTTAGCCATACAATCAGCTACAACATTCATTTCTCTGTAAGTGCCTATATTTTACACGACACTCTGAAATATTTTTCCACAAAAGTCATAATGCCCTATGTTAGTCTCCCCTAATTTTTTTTTAAATAATAACTAACTTTTCCTCATCTCTATCGAAATAATTCCAATGAAAAGAAAAGAATATCCTTCTAAAAAATAAGAGTATCCATTAATAACCTTCTTTATTAATAATAACTTACAAGAATTCATAGCAAACAAATTTGGAGCTGTCTCTTCATATGTCGAATTTCGATTCTATTAAAATATAAAAATCTGCAAAAAAAGAGTCACAAATATAAATATGCGATTTCAATTTACGGTTTAACAGTTTAACTTTGGATCTGAATCATATAATTAGGTCAAAATTTTCCAATAGGTAAATGATCATTGAGCTTTCCTTTTATTTTGATCAATTAAAATGTTCTTTCATTCAACAGAACCAAAAAAAAAAAGCTTGATGTTTTGATCAAAATGATATGTATTTATGGGGAAAAAAATAGTATATGTATTAGTTACTATGATAGGAGTGACGATACTACACTGGAAAAGAAATTAGTACTTGCCCTTCAAAAATATTATAGTACTTACTGGTACTTTTACAAGCAATTAGCTTACAGCAATTGGTGGCAGAAAAGACATGTAAATAAAATTAAAAAAAAAAACCATAAATGTAATGCTACGTCAATATAATGAATTAGTTTCATGATTTTTGCATGATTTTTTATCAACTCGAGGGGATGAAAATACAAGTAGGAAAACAAGTAGGAATCAAATAACAAACAGAGGGAACAACACCTCCTCTAAGCAAAGCTTGTTGCATGATTTTTTATCAACTCGAGGGGATGAAAAATAGTTGCGTGCTTATTAGCCAGGTTCACATGAAATTTGCACCTCAAGATCTACAAGCTTGTTAGACCTAACTTTGTTATAATGGCTTGGTTTTTATTGACACAACTTATGAACTATAGCATTCTCAATAAGCTATTTATTCTCAATGTCTAAGTCGTAAAATGGTATTTTTATTAACCTTTTCTGTTAGTTGTAGGGGCAAAATGATATTTTTGTATTATTCAAATGGTGAAAAATAAGAATAATACAAAAATACCATTTTGCCTATGCATTTAACATAAAATATAACAACATTGACGGCAGGACTATTTGTCCTAACAAAAGTGAAGTTGAAGGACCACGAGAAAGATTTTGGAAATTGAGGGACCAAAATGCGAATCGGGTCACAGTTAGGCACGATTAGACCTAAAAACCCTTCAGTTTTTAAGTTTTGTTTGTCTTTGAAACCTATATGAACCGAATTGCGTTTTATCCTATAGATCAGTACTTATTCCTCTGTTTTAATTCTCTTCTTTTTGGCTATTTTTGAGACCATGAGCTTTGGGATGAGAAACTTTTGGTACATTGAAGAAATTAAAAAGAAGCACTGGAGAGGGAGTGCCCTGGAGCTGTTTCTTGTTCAGATATTCTTGTTTTGTCAGCTAGGGAGGGTGTTGTTCCTTGTCAGCTGGTAATTTCCTTCACCCTTCTTTTTCTTTGACCCGACTCTCTTGTGTAAAACAGAGATCTTTATGTAATAATTTGACAACAACTCTAGTTTAATTTATTCTTCCCTTTCCAGCTAAAAGATAAGAAGGATTTTTTTACAGATTTTAATCCATTTTGGACCACCAAAGCTGTTGTTACCTTTTTTTCTTGTGGTTTTGGTAAAACAGAGATATGAAGTTAGTATACTTGTACAGATTTAAATTCATATTTATATTTGAAGGCTCTAGCTAAGAGATAGGAAGTACTTGTACAGATTTTAATTTGTCAAGTAGAAAACTTGATCATATTTGCACTGTAGTCTCTTAAAAAAACACAGAGAGAAAAAAAGGGAAGGCAGAGAAGGTTGCAAGGACATTTTGTTGACTTTGGCATGCAGTGTGTTTGGCCTCACACTTTCTCTTAGGAAACACACACAGAGAAAAAAGAGGAAGGCAAAGAAGGTTGGGGAACCCACCGTGATCACTGCAAATTTCCCTAACAGAACTGGGTTGGGCTGTGATTTGTGCACAGTTATATTGCTCTTTGGGCGAAGCATTTGCAGATGAGGTGACTAATTAATGAATTTTGAGTCAATGCTTACTTCATATTTGGGAATATTAATAAGCCGTGACGGACAGACGGTGTATTCAAATGAAAATAAAATATATTATTGATTGATCTGAGGGAAATATCAAGTAATTGCATTTTCTCACACCAAGAATGAAATAAAATAAATAAAAAATTATCACTACACCAAGAATAAAAATAAATAATTGGCCCGATCATTGACCCAAGAGAAACCGTGTGCTCGCCTCGCCACTACTCTCTCTCTTTCTTTCTCTGTCTCTTTTCTGAGCCTGTTAGCTTCTTATTGTTGGTCTTACCAATTCTCTCTGGCTTTGTCTCCATTTCATAATTGTTTTGTTCAGGTAACATTAAGATAAAGAGTTCAATCATTTGAAAAGTGAAAAACAGGTCGAATAGTGTGATAAACGATCATGTATGAAGACAATGTTGCTTGTATTGCTCAAATCAAAGAAGAGTTCATCAAGGGTGACATAGTTTTAGAAAAAAAGCCAAGAGATTGGAGTTAAACAAATTCATTCACAAGATAATTTGGCGGACCTTTTTACCAAAGCTTTTTCTGAAGCCTAAATTCCAGAAGTTAATAAAAATCAAGGGGAGATATTAATCAGGGGGAGATATCAATTAGGGGGAGCATCCCAATTCTACTACATACAGGACATATGGGCGTTGTACTCTTTTTCCCTTCGACTAGGTTTTTGTCCCACTGGATTTAACGAGACAACATAAGCGTGTCCAACACCATATCAATAATCCAGAAGAAAGCTACACTATTTTTCCCTTCTCTTCGGTTTTGTCCCATTGGGTTTTCCAAGCAAGGTTTTTAATGAGGCAACAATGTCATTGTATGGTGGACATCCAAGAGGGGGAGTGTTATAAATCTATGGAATGTGGATGACCACCATAATATCCATTACCTCCACCCCTTATTGCTTAGTAACCTATGCCCTTATTATTGTAATTAGTAGCTATAAATTGTGGGTTAAATACCTCTACTGTAAGCCTATAAATAGGCGCTTATCAAAGATGAATAAGATAAGTTGATACAAGTTCATAGAACAAATTCTCTGTATTTCTCTTCCTCTTATTGCTCTCTACAATTCTCCCTAGTTTTATAACAGTATTTTTATTAACTTTTTCTGTTAAATGTAGGGGCAAAATGGTATTTTTGTATTATTTTTAATTTCCACCATCTGAATATTCCAACAAAGCCATGGACAACTTCCACCTGACACCAAGTCAATTAACCCACCACCCCGGCAACAACTAATGGTGCTCCCACAACGACACCCCCACCCTCCATGCGATGGTGAGGATAGGAAGAAGGTTTTTTAGTTTTTATTTTTATTTTTTGAGTGAAATGAATATTCAGATGGTAGAAAATAAAAATAATACAAAAGTACCATTTTACCTCTGCATTTAACGTAAAAAATAACAAAATTGATGGCAGGACTATTTGTCCTAACAAAAGTGAAATTGAAAGACCATGGGAACGATTTTGGAAATCGAATGACCAAAATGCGAATCAGGTCAAAATTTAGGGACCATTAGATCTAAAAGCACTTCAGTTTTTTAGTTTGTTTTTGAAACCTATATAGAACCGAATTGGATTTTATCCAATAGATCAGTACTTATTCCCCTGTTTTAATTCTTTTCATTTTGGCTATTTTTCACACCATGAGCTTTGGGATGAGAAACTTTAGGTACATTGAAGAAATTAAAGAAGCACTGGAGAGGGAATGCCCTGGAGCTGTTTCTTGTTCAGATATTCTTGTTTTGTCAGCTAGGGAGGGTGTTGTTCAGGTAATTTCCTTCACCCTTCTTTTTCATTGACCCGACTCTCTTCTGTAAAACAGAGATCTTTATTTAATAATTTGACAACAACTCTAGTTTAATTTATTCTTCCCTTTCCAGCGAAAAGATAAGAAGGATTTTTTTACACAAGTAGAGACATGTTGCTGCTAAAATATGAATACGGGTTTTCAATATGTTCAGATAATTTATTCTTCTCCATAAGGAGGTATATATAAAGAGTTTACAAGAGTGCTATACAAGGAATTAGATACAGGAAAGAATTAGGAAAGTATCTCCTAATTATACAAAGATTTATCAATTATATAAAATAGGAAAGTAAATCCCTTAATTAATCAAGGAAATAAATCTCCTTGATTAATTAGGAGACTCACTTCAACACTCCTCCTCAAGTTGGTGCATATACGTCACCAATGCCCAACTTGGTAAGTGAGTCATGAAATACTCTTCCACAAACAGCTTTGGTTAAGATATCTGCCAATTGATCTTCTGATTTTACGAATGGTAGGCGAATGATCTTCTTCTCAATTTTTTCCTTGATAAAATGTCTATCCACCTCAACATGTTTAGTTCGATCATGTTGAACTGGATTATGGGCAATATCGATGGCTGACTTGTTATCACAATGTAACTCCATTGGTTTTTTTGGCTTGAAACCCAATTCTGTCAACTATCTTCTGATCCATAGTAATTCACAAACTCCGTGAGCCATTCCTCGATACTCTGCTTCAGCACTAGACCGAGAAACTACAT
>NW_018921913.1:24399-41727 GCF_002207925.1 Prunus avium
CGTAAGCCTAACTGAGGCTGGCTTCACTGCCAGAAGCCAAGTCCAGATAGTAGAGTTTGCCCCTCCTAGTACCACAACCAATCGTCTTGCTGCTGAGAATGTCCTGAAAAACACAATGAGTAGGCCAAAAAGTTACAGTACAATTCAAAGCCGTAGTAATTTGGGCAACAGACAAGAGATTATGATGTAAGGATGGAACAATCAACACAGAATCCAAAGTGAGGGAGTCAGAGAGAGAGAGGGAACCCTCCCCAATTACTGGGGAGGGGGTACCATTGGCATTAGACACCACCGATTGAGAAGACGGTGTATGAGAGTAAATTTGTCCGGGATCAAAGGTCATGTGATCAGTGGCTCCGGTGTCAATGGCCCATGTGTGTTTCTTTGAAGAACTATGCAAAACATAACCCGGGGAACCAGTGGTGGCAATTGCGGAGGAAGAGACGAAATCCATTGCAGCGGAATGATTGAAGAATACGAAAAAATATTTAGGGTTTCGGGTTTGTGTTTAGGGTTTCGGGATTCAGGATTCAGGATTTCGAGATTCAGGATTCAGGATTCAGGGTTTCGGGATTCAGGATACGAGGATACGGGTTCGTGTTTCAAGGAATTCGATACGAGGGATTCGGGTGTCGAGAAATTCGATACGAGGATTTAGAGACAACCTAGGATCGATTGCTTTGATACCATGCTAAAATATGAATACGGGTTTTCAATATGTTCAGATAATTTATTCTTCTCCATAAGAAGGTATATATAAAGAGTTTACAAGAGTGCTATACAAGGAATTAGATACAGGAAAGAATTAGGAAAGTATCTCCTAATTATACAAAGATTTATCAATTATATAAAATAGGAAAGTAAATCCCTTAATTAATCAAGGAAATAAATCTCCTTGATTAATTAGGAGACTCACTTCAACAGTTGCTGCTCAGTTTTTTGCAATTCAAGATGGCACTTCCCCATTTCAGTTACACTTCCAATCGCTAAAACATGTGTTTAATGCAGTAGCTAAGGCAAGTCATTTCCTTTCACGGATGGCTTCTCAAAATGTACTTTGACTTAGTAGTAATTTCCATACTAAATTTTCATTGGTCAACCAACTGACTAGAGAATATTATACTCAAGAAACAAACAAAATCACGAAAAAAAGATGGTAAAGGGTAGAACTTACATCAATGATTTCCCATTAAAGACAATTGGAGGAGCTACCTCATGAAATTAATTAAAAGTCAGATCAATCAGCTACGCTGATTAGGTCAAAATTTTACAATAAGTAAATGATCATTGAGCTTTCCCTTTATTTTAATCAATTAAAATGTTCTTTCATTCAACAGAACCAAAAAAAAGCTTGATATTTCCCTCTATTTATATGGTCAAAAAAATTGGATATGTATTAGTTACTATGATAGGAGTGACGATACTACACTGGAAAATAATTTAGTTCTTGTCTTTAAAAAATATTATGGTACTTACTGGTACTTTTACAAGCAATTAGCTTACCGCAACTCGTGGCAGAAAAGACATGTAAAAAAAAAAATCAAATACCATAAATCTAATGCTACGTCAATATAATAATTTTGCAAGTTTTTTTTTTATTGAAAAATTTAAGAAGCAAGCTCATTAAACATCTCTAACTCATCATAAATATATCATGTTGCATATTAGTGAAATGACATGAAATGACAAAAATTGAAAGTTAAAGTTGCTCCAACGGAATAGTCAAATCCTACATGGATTTGAAGGCTAGAAGAAATATGTTTAAAATAACATATCAAAAGCTTGATGTCAAATATTATTTTAATAATTTTTTAGTCATGGACCCCGCTATCATTTACTATCTTTTCAAACCTTATGCATCATATGGGCTCATTTGCTTTTAAAAATATAATAAAATAATATGATATTTGGCATTTCGGGTGGAGTTCAATATTTTTCAAAGTGTCAAATTGCCACATAAGCCATCAAATTCAAATTTAACATTTTACATTTAACATCTCCCTTGGAGATGCTCTAAAGAAGTAGAATGGGAAGGCTAGAACAGTGTAAAGGGACAACATTTCAGAACAATTTAAATACACTAAAAAGTAGTTGCTATGCTACGCAGGATAACAATTGGAATGAAGTTCAATTTTGAGTATCCACCCTTAAGATTGTTAATTTTATCTTTGCTGCCATTGTGCCTCTAGTTGTGTTCTATTAAATGGGTAAATTCTTGTTTTTTTCCTTGAAATACTTGGCAACCATAAATCTACAACTCCTAATTTTATTTTATTTTGGAGAGAAATCCTAGTACTCCTTATATTATTTTGGCTTAATTGTTGTTTTTCCCTTGACAAATCCAATAAATCTGAGCGGAGTGCTTGGTGTGTTGATTTTTTTTCTTTTTGGGTTAAATCAACGTAATTAACTTTAATTTTGGAAGCTCAATATAAACCTGAAATTAAAGTCTATAGTTGATTATTACCGAAGAAAAGAAAATAGTCTTTTGTTGATTAATCGTATGTTGATTTACTTTGCTCCAATCACTCATAAATGGAACATTGAAGAAATTAAAGAAGCACCTTTCTTTTTCTTATTCAGATATTCTTGTTTTGTCAGCTAGGGAGGGTGTTGTTCGGGTAATTTCCTATACCTTTCTTTTTCTTTGACAACAACTCTAGTTTTGATCTTTATTTAATAATTTGACAACAACTCTAGTTTAATTTATTCTTCTCTTTCTAGCTAAAAGATAAGAATGATTTTTTTACAGATTTTAATCCATTTTGGACCACCAAAGCTGTTGTCACCTTTTTTCCTTGTGGTTTTAGTAAAACAGAGATATGAAGTTGTTACCTTTTTTTCTTGTGGTTAAATTCATATTTATATTTCAAGGCTCAAGCTAAGAGATAGGAAGTACTTTTTACAGATTTTAATTTGTCAAGTAGAAAACTTGATCATATTTGCACTATAGTCTCTTAGGAAAACACAGAGAGAAAAAAAAACACAGGAAGGCAGAGAAGGTTGCAGTGAGTCCATGGATAGGAAATTTTGTTGACTTTGGCATGCAGTGCGTTTTGGCTCACACTTTCTCTGTTGCCACTGAGCTTTCCAGGATGTTGTGGTAATTAGCAAGGCAGACAAGGTTGGGGAACCCACTGTGATCACTGCAAATTGCCCTAAGAAAACTGGGTTGGGCTGTGATTTGTGCAGAGTGATATTGCTCTTTGGGCAAAGCATTTGCAGATGAATTTTTTTTCTTTTGGGTCTAAACCATGAGGTGGTCCTGGATGGGCCCCAACTATGGGTGGCATCTTTAAGCCTTAACCACAACCCAGACTAATCCCCACTCATACTGGGTCGGCCCGTAAGGAGTAAAGTGTTGGCCAAAGTGGTGACTCCGTACGAGAGCAGGGATCGAACCCCTGACCTCTCTTAAGGAATAAGAGTGCCGAACCACTCACACCAACCACCTTGGTTAGCATTTGCAGATGAATTTTGAGTCAATGCTTACTTCATATTGGGAATATTAATAAGCCGTGAAAGACAGACGGTGTATTCAAATGCTTTAACAAAAAAATTATATTATTGATTAATCTGAGGGAAATATCAAGTAATTGCCTTATCTCACACCAAGAATAAAAAAAATAAATAAAAAAATAAAAAATTATCACCACACCAAGAATAAAAATAAATAATTGGCCCGATCATTGACCCAAGAGAAATCGTGTGCTCGCCTCACCAGTGCCACTACTCTCTCTCTTTCTTTCTCTGTCTCTTTTATGAGGCTGTTAGCTTCTTATTGTTGGTCTTACCAATTCTCTCTGGCTTTGGTTCCATTTCATAATTGTTTTGTTCAGGTAACATTAAGATAAAGAGTTCAATCATTTGAAAAGTGAAAAACAGGTCGAATAGTGTGATACATGATCATGTATGAAAACAATGTTGCTTGTATTGCTCAAATCAAAGAAGGGTTCATCAAGGGTGACATAGTTTTAGAAAAAAAGCCAAGAGATTGGAGTTAAACAAATTCATTCACAAGATAATCTGGCGAACCTTTTTACCAAAGCTTTTTCTGAAGCCTAAATTCCAGAAGTTAATGAAAATCAGGGGGAGATATCAATCAAGGGGAGCATCCCAATTCTACTACATACATGACATATGCGCGTTGTACTCTTTTTCCCTTCGACTAGGTTTTTGTCCCACTGGGTTTAACGAGGCAACATAAGCGTGTCCAACACCATATCAATGATCCAGAAGAAAACTGCACTCTTTTTCCCTTCTCTTCGGTGTTGTCCCATTGGGTTTTCCAAGCAAGGTTTTTAATGAGGCAACAATGTCATTGTATGGTGGACATCCAAGGGGAAGTGTTATAAATCTATGGAATGTGGATGACCACCATAATATCCATTACCTCCACCCCTTATTGCTTTGTAACCTATGCCCTTATTATTGTAATTAGTAGCTATAAATTGTGGGTGAAATACCTCTATCGTAAGCCTATAAAATAGGCGCTTATCAAAGATGAATAAGATAAGTTGATACAAGTTCATAGAACAAATTCTCTGTATTTCTCTTCCTCTTATTGCTCTCTACAATTCTCCCTAGTTTTATAACAGTATTTTTATTAACTTTTTCTGTTAAATGTAGGGGCAAAATGGTATTTTTGTATTATTTTTAATTTCCACCATCTGAATATTCCAACAAAGCCATGGACAACTTCCACCTGACACCAAGTCAATTAACCCACCACCCCGGCAACAACTAATGGTGCTCCCACAACGACACCCCCACCCTCCATGCGATGGTGAGGATAGGAAGAAGGTTTTTTAGTTTTTATTTTTATTTTTTGAGTGAAATGAATATTCAGATGGTAGAAAATAAAAATAATACAAAAGTACCATTTTACCTCTGCATTTAACGTAAAAAATAACAAAATTGATGGCAGGACTATTTGTCCTAACAAAAGTGAAATTGAAAGACCATGGGAACGATTTTGGAAATCGAATGACCAAAATGCGAATCAGGTCAAAATTTAGGGACCATTAGATCTAAAAGCACTTCAGTTTTTTAGTTTGTTTTTGAAACCTATATAGAACCGAATTGGATTTTATCCAATAGATCAGTACTTATTCCCCTGTTTTAATTCTTTTCATTTTGGCTATTTTTCACACCATGAGCTTTGGGATGAGAAACTTTAGGTACATTGAAGAAATTAAAGAAGCACTGGAGAGGGAATGCCCTGGAGCTGTTTCTTGTTCAGATATTCTTGTTTTGTTAGCTAGGGAGGGTGTTGTTCGGGTAATTTCCTTCACCTCTCTTTTTCTTTGACCCGACTCTCTTCTGTAAAACAGAGATCTTTATTTAATAATTTGACAACAACTCTAGTTTAATTTATTCTTCCCTTTCCAGCTAAAAGATAAGAAGGATTTTTTTACACAAGTAGGGATTATTCTTCCCTACGGGGTCGTTTGGTACGGCGGACTGTCATGGACTGGACTAAATCCTGGGACTGTCTTGGATTAGCTCGGATTGGACTAAGCTGTATTAAGTACTGACCTACGTTTGGTGCTGCGTCGGACTAAGAAGCTGAGTTGTAAAAATAGTGAAGACCTATGTTTGGTGCTGCGTCGGACTAAAAAATAATTCTTGTAATATTTAAATTTAATTTGAAATTTTGACCTAAAAATAAATAAATGCTACAAAGAAACACAATTCAAAGATTTAAAACAATAAAACAAATAAAATTATGATTGTTTATGAAGAATAAAATTTTGATATTTTTTTTTTGGCTTCTCAAGATTTATCTTAGTTGCTCCTTAGCCTTGCCCCAAGACTACTACAAATCTTCTATTTTTTGTTGGTCGAAACATTACTAAGGAGCTAAACTCACTCTATATAATTCTACGTCTTTCATGGAAGACCAAGTAAAAAATAATTTAAAATATATATATATATGTGTGTGTGTGTATAATTTTTGTATATTTGACTTTTGACTTTAAACTGAAAAATATAATTTAACAAGGTAATAATTGCTTGCGATAAAGAAAGCAGCACATCATGAATTATTAAACTTGTTTCAATATAAAAAGAATATCAAGCATTTGTCAATTATTATAGTTTGATTTTCCAAATACAAATGTGGTCAAATGCAATATCAAAATAATTCTTGTAATATTTAAATTTAATTACGGATTTTGACCTAATAAATAAATAAATGTTAAAAATCCCAATTAAAAATTTAAAACAATAATAAAAAGAAAACAAATAAAATCCTAATATTTTTTAAAGAGAGGAGTCGGACTAGCGTGTTCTATTTAGGAACGTGCTATTTAGTGAACCACTTTTCAGGCTCACTATATTAGACGGGCGAGTGAGGCCTTTTTTTCACTATTGGACTATATAGTCTCATTTAAGTTAGTCCCGTCTATTACCAAACATGGGTTTCGAGTGCTATTTAGCATAGTCCAGTCCAGTGAAGCGTACCAAACATACCCTAAGGAGTAGAGACATGTTGCTGCTCAGTTTTTTGCAATTCGACATCGCACTCCCCCAATTCAGTAACACTACCAATCGCTAAAACATGTGTTTAATGCAGTAGCTAAGGCAAGTCATTTCCTTTCACGGATGGCTTCTCAAAATGTACTTTGACTTAGTAGTAATTTCCATGCTAAATTTTCATTGGTCAATCAACTGACTAGAGAATATTATACTCAAGAAACAAACAAAATCACGAAAAAAAGATGGTAAAGGGTAGAACTTACATCAATGATTTCCCATTAAAGACAATTGGAGGAGCTACCTCATGAAATTAATTAAAAATCAGATCAATCAGCTATGCTGATTAGGTCAAAATTTTCCAATAAGTAAATGATCATTGAGCTTTCCCCTTATTTTAATCAATTAAAATGTTCTTTCATTCAACAGAAGTGACGATAAAAAGCTTGATATTTTGATATAAAAAAAAGCTTGATATTTCCCTCTATTTATATGGGCAAAAAAATTGGATATGTGTTAGTTACTATGATAGGAGTGACGATACTACACTGGAAAATAAATTAGTACTTACTGGTACTTACTGGTACTTTCACAAGCAATTAGCTTACAGCAACTTGTGGCAGAAAAGACATGTAAAAAAAAATCAAATACCATAAATCTAATGCTACGTCAATATAATCAATTAGCAAGTTTTTTTTTTTATTGAAAAATTTAAGAAGCAAGTTCATTAAACATCTCTAATTCATCATAAATATACCATGTTGCATTAGTGAAATGACAAAAATTGAAAGTTAAAGTTTCTTCAACGGAATAGTCAAATCCTACATGAATTTGAAGGCTAGAAGAAATATGTTTAAAATAACATATCATAAGCTTGATGTCAAATATTATTTTAATAATTTTTTAGTCATGGACTCCACTATAATTTACTATCTTTTCAAACCTTATGCATCATATGGGCCAATTTGCTTTTAAAAATATAATAAAATAATATGATATTTGGCATTTCGGGTGGAGTTCAATTTTTTTCAAAGTGTCAAATTGCTACGTAAGCCATCAAATTCAAATTTTACATTTAACATTTAACATCTCCCTTGGAGATGCTCTAAAGAAGTAGAATGGGAAGGCTAGAACAATGTAAAGGGACAACATTTCAGAACAATTTTTTTTTTTTTTTTTTTTGGTCAAGGAAACTCTATTCATTAAAGTGGGAAACATTACAAAATGAGAAAAAAAACTCAAATTAAATGCAGCCCAACACCAACAAATAAAGCCAGCCCATAGATACAAACCATAAAACAACAAAAGCCCATAAAATATTACACAACGAAACCCTAGATCTAGAACAAAGGAGCCGCCGCACCACTGAGTATGCCAACAACAACACCAAGAGCAGATCCACCACCACCAAGGAGGAGTAACCGATACCAGGGGGTATCAAACAGGCCAACGGAAGATGGGGGTGAGCAGGCCACCCGCACGGAAGCGCTCCCATAATCCAAGAGTCAAGTGCAGTTTGCACTTTAATCGCAGCCACGGACCACCACACACCACCGAGGAAGAACAACGGGAGCGGCGGATGAGGAACCGAGGAGCAAACGGTGATGGTTGAGAGCTGGCAGCCAGACGAAGTCGCTGGCCAAGGGTGGACGACATTAAAACAAGGAAGAGATGAGAAGAGTGTAGATGTAGGAAGTGGAGGGTGGAAAGTGGAGGTGGCTGGGGAAGAAAGGAGATGGAGAGATGAGAGAGATAGGGTCTCACATAGTGGGCTTAACTTAGGGAAAACCAGAAAAAAACTAAAGGAAACCGAAGTGGAGGCAAGAAGCCCCAGATCTGAGACAAAGCTCAGGGGAAAAACACCCATTTCGGGTGGGGAGAAGCCAGAGACTCTCAAAATGGAGGAGGAGGAAGAGAGCTCTCAAGAGAGCTCTCGGTCTGTTTAGATGGTTTGAAGGGTCCGTTATATATTGGTTATTCCTTTGGAGCGGGTCGGGGAACCCATTCCCCAACGAAGGTGGGGATGGGGGAAAAAGCTAACGGGGATGGGGATGGGAATTGCATACCCTGTAAACAGATCCAAATCCACCTTGTCCAAGTTTATTTGCTTCAGAAAAGTCATCTGTGGAAACTCTAATGGTGGCCAAGTCAAATTGCAAGGGTTCTGCATATCCAATTTCATCTGTCCAATAAATCTGAGCGTAGTGCTTGGGGTGTTGATTTTTTTTCTTTTCGGGTTAAATCAACGTAATTAACTTTAATTTTGGAAGCTCAATATAATGCCTGAAATTAAAGTCTATAGTTGATTATTACCGAAGAAAAGAAAATAGTCTTTTGTTGATTAATCGTATGTTGATTTACTCTGCTCCAATCACTCATAAATGGAACATTGAAGAAATTAAAGAAGCACCTTTCTTTTTCTTGTTCAGATATTCTTGTTTTGTCAGCTAGGGAGGGTGTTGTTCGGGTAATTTCCTTCACCTTTCTTATTGGGAATATTATTGATTGATCTGAGGGAAATATCAAGTAATTGCCTTTTCTCACACCAAGAATAAAAATAAAATAAAATAAAATAAATAAATAAAAAATTATCACCACACCAAGAATAAAAATAAATAATTGGCCTGATCATTGACCCAAGAGAAACCGTGTGCTCGCCTCGCCAATACTCTCCCTCTTTCTTTCTCTGTCTCTTTTCTGAGGCTGTTAGCTTATTATTGTTGGTCTTACCAATTCTCTCTGGCTTTGTCTCCATTTCATAATTGCTTTGTTCAGGTAACATTAAGATAAAGTATTTGAGTTTTTTAGTTCACCCATTATTTGAGATGACATCGTATTTTTTATTTAATGTTGAAATTGGTCGTTTAATGTTGAATTTCTCTCTGCTGAATTGGAAGTAGACATGGTCCAAATTGACACCATGTTTGACTATCTAAATTTACCCAGTTGCTCTGAAACTTGTTCTGCTGCATTATATGCCTTCAACGCAAGTAATTTTCCTCGGGTTTATTAATTTTTCATTTTACCAAATTTCAATTTCAATCTTTTTCATTTTTCAAGCCATTTATGATCATCTTCGTATTTATTCAGTTGAGTGTTTGGATTTTTGAATATTTAATTAGCCAAGTTCTTGTTTCATTGAGTAGTGTTTACAGCAGCAGTAGCAGATTTCCAATGGCGTTGAGCTCCCAAAGAGCCTCTGCTTTTCATCCTTCAGCTGATCAGTCGGCTCCTCCTCAATGGAACTACGATGTGTTTTTGAGTTTCAGGGGTGTAGACACTCGAAATAACTTTGTGTCCCATTTATACCACGAATTGCAGCACAGGGGCATTAAAACATTCAAGGATGATCCAAAGCTTGAGAGAGGGACAACCATTTCTTCTGAGCTCTTCAAAGCAATCCAAGAATCAAGGCTTGCAATCGTTGTTCTCTCGCAAAACTATGCTTCTTCTTCCTGGTGCTTGGATGAACTTACAAAGATTCTCCAATGCATGAAATCCAACGGCACAGTTCTGCCAGTGTTTTATAATGTGGATCCCTCCGTTGTGCGAAAACAAAGCGGCAGTTTTGCAGGGGCGTTCGCTGAGCATGAGAAAAGGTTTAGGGAAGACATAGAAAAGGTGAAGCGCTGGAGAGCTGCTTTAACAGAAGTTGCCAATTTATCTGGGTTGGATTCAAAGAATCAGTAAGCAACTTCTCCATATATACTTGGGTTATATCTATGGCTTATACTTTTGACTTAGTCATGGTTCTTCCTTGTAGGTGTGAAAGAAAGCTCATTGAACAGATTGTTGAATGGGTGTGGGGGAAAGTGCATCGCATATTCAAACTGTTAGATTCCACAGAGTTAGTTGGAATTAAGTTTACACGTGAGCAAATAGATTTGCTTTTAGATCCTACAGATGATGTTCGCTTTGTAGGGATATGGGGGATGGGAGGCATTGGCAAGACAACCATTGCTAGGCTTGTTTATGAAAGCATTTCTATTCATTTTGAAGTTAGCTGCTTTCTTGCTAATGTTAGAGAGGCTTCTGAAGGTAATCGTCTTGTTGATCTACAAAGACAGCTGCTTTCCCCGATTTTGAAGGAACAGATTACTAAAGTTTGGGATGAACAGTGGGGGACCTATTTCATTAAGAGTTGCTTATGTAATAAAAAGGTTCTTCTCATTCTTGATGATGTGAATGCATCAAGCCAACTAGAGAAATTTGCTAAGGAAAAGGATTGGTTTGGTAAGGGGAGTATAATCATCATTACAACTAGAGATGAACGGTTGGTTAAAAAGCATGATGTGGAGATATCATATAAGGTAGAGAGATTAGGTGATGATGAGGCTCTTGAGCTCTTTAGTCTGAACGCCTTTAAAAAATTTGAGCCTGAGGAAGGTTTTTGGGAATTGTCCAAGTGCTTTGTAAATTATGCTGGAGGCCTTCCATTAGCTCTTAGAATTTTGGGAGGCTCTGTGTATAAGAGAGATCGAGATGAATGGAAAAATGAATTGGATAAGCTACGGAAAATTCCTAAGCCAAAAATTTTCGATTTGCTCAAAATCAGTTTTGAGAGACTAGATGAGATGAACAAGAATATATTTCTTAATGTTGCATTTTTCCTCAAGGGGAAGGACAAGAATAAAGTAATTGAAATACTAGACAGTTGTGACAGTTGTGGTGGGATAAATGCTCTGGTTGAGAAGTCGCTCCTAACCATTGATATTTCAAACGACAACAACATCGTTGGGATGCATGATTTGATACAAGTAATGGCATTTGAAATTGTTCGTCAAGAGTCTCCTAAAGAGCCTGGTAGACGCAGTCGATTGTATCATCCTAATGACATCATTCATGTACTAATAAACAATACGGTAAGAAGTTATGTAGATAATACCAATTTTTTTATTTTTTTTATAAGAAAATATGATTTCTTTTTAACTCAACATTAGACTTAAATGTAGAATTAACTTTTCCTTTACTATATTTATTACAGGTAACTGACAAAATTCAAGGCATCGCCTTAAGGATGGCAAAACTTGAAAAGGCGGATTGGAATTGTGAAGCATTCTCTAAGATGATTAACCTGAAATTTCTTGAAGTTGATAATGTGATCATTTCCTCAATCCCCAGAATTCTTCCTAATTGCTTAAGAATTATGAAATGGAATCGGTATTCTTCCAAATATCTCCCATCAAATTTTCAACCGAATAAACTTGTTTCACGTGAGATGCAGGACAGCAAACTAGTTCGGCTATGGGATGAAAGAATTGTAAGATTACTGACCATATGCTACATTACAAATTTTTTGAAGAAAAAAAAAAGTTTAGGTTTTTCAGTTGCTAATTATATATTCTACTATTTTTCATGTAATATTGTATAGGACTTGCCCAATTTGAAATACATGGACCTTAGTTGCTCTCGAAACTTGGCAACAACCCTAAATTTCACTGGCATTCCAAAACTCAAGGTGTTGAATCTTGAAGGGTGTGAGAATTTAGTTGAGATTCACCCGTCCATTGCATTTCTCAAATGGCTTACACATTTAATTCTAAAGAAATGCAAAAGTGTTAAGAGTCTTCCAAGGGAGGTAGAAATGGATTCTCTTATATATTTCGGTGTTGAGGATTGCTCAAAACTGGAAAAGATTCCAGAATTTTCAGGACAAATGGAAAATTTGTCAATGCTTATTTTGAGTGGGACGCCCATTGAGAAATTACCCTCATCAATTGGACATCTTGTTGGCCTTACTTTTCTGGATGTAAGCAATTGTAAAAATCTCTTTGGTCTTCCGAGCGAAATTTGTAATTTGAAGTCTCTTGAAGTGCTCTATGCGGATGGATGCTCATACAATGATAAACCCCAAAAAAACAGGCAGGAGATGGGCCATTTAGTGATCTCTAAGCCTAATAATTCAAAGTCATTCTCCTACTCCTATGGAGGTTGGCGCTGGCATATGTCGAAATGTAAATTAGAGCGTAATAAATCAAGGTTTTGGTGGGGCCTTCAAAGAAAGGCTTTTGTCTTGGGTTCGCTACATGGTTTGTGGTCTTTGAAAGAATTGGATCTGAGTGATTGTGAGCTTTGTGAAGGGGATATTCCCGTTGATATTGGCTGCTTGTCCTCTTTAGAACAATTAGACCTTAGTCGAAACAATTTTATTAGCCTTCCTGCAAGCATTGGATGTCTTCCTAAGCTTTGGTCATTTTGGGTGAAGGAGTGCAAAAGGCTTCAACAATTGCCCGATTTCCGCTTTGGATTGGCTGTTAATGAAAACTTCCGCGCTATTAGAATATACACAGACGATTGCACTTCCTTAACAATGTTGCCAAAGTTGAGCATAAAAAACGGAAGAAATGGTGTCACGTTGAGTTGTTTGAATTGCTCTGGATTGGTTGAGAATGATGGTTGCGATGATAGTATAATACTTGGAATGCTCTGGATTGCTCTGCATTGGAGATTCCTTCAGGTTCTCTTTCTGTCTCTCTGTCTCTCTTTGTTTCCTACAATAATAATAAATAATCAAGTTACTAACCACATTATAGGTACAGGAAGAATTCCAGAGTGGTTCAATAATCAAAGTGTAGGAGATTCCTTAATTGTGAAGCTACCTCCATGTACCACGAAGATTTGGATTGCTTTATGTGCTGTCTTTGAAGAAGAAGATCACCCAAATCCACCTCATGACTTTCTTACCTCTTTTCAATTTGAATGTCGCCTAGGAAAAGGTGCCCCTTCGTATTGTTATGACACTAGGAAAGGCCATCTTGTGTCACCTCACCTTTGGGTATCTTGTGTATATCATTATGTAGTCGACAAAGAATGCAGTCAGATGAAGATTTCATTCCATACTTTTTATGAGAAACGTACTCCGTCCCCATCATCCAAAAAATATTGCAAAAGCAAGAAGGGTATAAAGAAGGGTATAAAGAAGTGTGGGTTCCGTTTGGTGCACAAGCAAGACGTGGAAGAACTCAACCAAATCATGATGATGAACCACTCCATCAACATCAGCACAAAAGCTACTTCTCCTCACAATTCAGCTGATGCAAGTGCAAGCTCTCACCAAAAATCTCTCTGCCGCCAAAGCTATGCTCTTTCCAAATGGTTTTTAACAAAACTTGTAAAGATTTTCTCCCTCTTTTTAACAACTGCAGTTTTTATCAAATCTTTCAACACTAGCGAACAATGGGGGTGCATAGGACTTTTGATTTGGAGGGTAACCACTTTGATTTCCTACTTAGGCCTTGCACCCTCTTATTTTGAGCTATTGTTGAAAAATTTAATAAAAACTGTGATTCTTAAAAGAGCAGCTAAATTTTTGCCAACTTTGTTAAAAACTCCTCCTCCTCAAATGTCTGCACATAAATACTTGAAAGGCTAATGACGGTTACAATTGATATTAGTAAGTTCCCTTCACTATCTTTTCTAGCCATACATTTACCATTAGATTCATCACTTATTGTTTCGTGCATGACAATTCCTCTCTCTCTCTCTCTCTCTCATCATGTAGTATATACAAGCTCATTAGACCTAGCTTTGTTATAATGGAGCTGATCAGAAGTAGTTGCGTGCTTATTGGCCAGGTTCGCATGAAATTTGCACCTCAAGATCTACAAGCTCATTAGACCTAGCTTTGTTATAATGGTTTGATTCCTATTGACATAACTTACGTGACTATTTCAACTGCTCTATTCTGTTGTGTGCAGGATAGAATAAGCCAACAAGAATTTTCAATCATAAGCTTAGCTTATTGACACAATTGATTCTTATCTGCAACTGATCAATTGCTTTGTCAGGATTCCTACTTTGTCTGCTTCACTTCATCTCCTTGATAGTTTGTGCAATCTCCTTCAATTATGCAGTCTTCTCTTATATTAGCGTATCTAAGTTTTAAATTACCTTATGTAACAAAATGGAATTCTAAGACGTTCATTAAGCTGTCGTATAAGTGAGCGTCGTCTGAGACGACAATTTTTCCCCGTGGTCAATATGTTGAGTAGAATTGGGCAGTGCTAGTTGTATCTTGAAATAAACAAACTATAATAACTTTCGTTATTAAAATATTTGGAGAACTGGATTTATGAGGTACCACATGATTTATGAATGAGTAGTAGGTGTCAATCTAGTCAAAATGTATGTACTCACATTTCCACGAAAGCAGAGGATGACATTTTCACGCTAGGGAAATCATTCTTGAGCTATAAGAAGACTGACATTATTGTAGAGCTATAAGAAAACTGACATTACTACATTTGCTATAGTGTATATTAAAGTCACAAAAAATTAAGATGTATTGTGAGCTATAGATACGTTCTTAAAAGGAACAACTAGGCTAAAAGGCATTATGCAACACACACAACCCAATTAAGCAGAGCCGAGCAAACATCCAGTGTAATTCAAACCAGTTAATTGAAAAATCCAGTGTAATTAAGCCGAACCGAAAAAAAATTGAAAAATAATGTAACTATTTATAAACCAGTTAATTACCGTCTGGATGCATTTTATATAATGCATCCGTTGATAATCACCCATTTATCAATCTATTGTTTTGAATCTTAATGTTCCAATAAGATGATCTTAGGAATGTTGTTTCCGAGGTTTGGAATTTCAGACCCAATTTAAGTTTGTTGCTAATCAATTTATCTTTCAGTGCAACTTGTCGCCAATTTCAGTTATGACGACGTCCAGATGAGCATCACTTGCTTCATCCTCAAAATTCAGTTGATAATGAATCAAATTCTTTTTAACAAAATTTGAGAAACAAAAAGGCCTTACAAGGGAAAGCATACTTTTTCAGCAAATCTCCGGTTCTCATCCTCATCCGAGTAAAAACTATTACCACCAGAAATGTTCAATTTTTGGACCCACTGTGGAGGATCTCTCAAAACCGAGTAATTTTTGGGTGTTCCAGGTACACCACGTGACTGGTGTACCATCCAATAGACGAAGGACATATGGAATATTTCCAATACAGCCCGCCAGATGTCATAAAAAGAAATGCAGTAAGTTGGACAATAATTCCACATGTCCTATATGTATTGGATGGTACACTAGCCACGTGGTGTACCTGGAACATATAAAAATTTCTCCCAAGACGGTTATAACAGCTACTCCAAGCAAGATTTTTGTCACCGGTTGGATCAAGGAATCCTGCATTCAGAGAAGAATTAAGTTGGAAAACTAGCACCAAATAACATATCACATGTCACTGCAACATTCCGCTGTCTGCAACATAATGCATATCAAAGAATCTTGTAGCAAATAAATTGTAAGTCCACCTGCCGAGCATTCCTTTAAATATAAACACTTCTCTATCTCACACTCAAACTCAGTATCTCTTATGAGACCACATTAAAGTTACATTTATTTCTACCCAATGCAACCAAATTTTCTCGGCAACCAAATAGAAACTTACGTCGATTAATTTCACTAATTGGGTTTTCATTAAAAAAAAATAATAATAATAATAATAAAAAAAGATATAGAAATGAAGTACCTTGGGCTCTCCATCAATATGAACCGTAGATCCATCTTTATAAGCCAGCATAGACCTGCCGTTCCTGGGGTTAAACCGGATCGGAACGCTGCGACCCGACCCGGTATTGAAAGTGCAAAGCGATTTGAAGCCGTACTTGTCGAGAATGTCTCGGACCTCCAACTGGTTCTGGTCCCAACCCCCGACGCTCGTCCTGAACGTGTCGATCGGGCTTTGCCTCGCCGATACAAGTAGACCTCCACTTCTGGAACCTTCGTCCTCGCGGTTTTAGGATTCGGATTCGGGTTCCAGGATGACCTGTCGGGTTTCGGGTCCGATTCCTCGATTTTGCCGACTCTGTTGGTATCTTCTTTGTCGTCCATCTTTGTTTCTGGGTTTTGATTTCCTTTCTGTGAATATGAATCCGAGTTTTGTGTTGTGCTATTTATAGATTTTGTGCTTGGAGACGAAGATCGGAGGCCCCGCAAAGCATAAAGAGGTAAACGCGCACAACAATATCCAGAGCAGGCGGTTCGCTTCGGTGCTGATTGGAAAATAAGCGGCTTTACCACCAAAATTCTCTATTTCGCTTTTGTGATTTTTTTTATAGTAAATTGAGCTTAGACCCATAAAATTCATTTGTAATCACCTACAACCCTTTCCTTTATTTTTCTATTTAAAATACCCAATTTTTTCAAGTAAAACCCGCTGACTAGGATCCAAGTAAGCAAGTTACCTAATCTAGCTTAAAATCTGATTTATTCTATTTTTCGGATTCCAAAACTACCCGTATTTACAAGTTAACGTGTTATATGGAGGTGTAACTAATGACACACGTTGAATTTGGAAAGATCTTGAAATGGTTGTAATGGATGTAGGAATTAATTTAGAAACTTATTTGAAATTAAATATTAAATTCAACATTAACATATTAGAAAAGTTTTGGTTTATTTTATGACAAAAAAAAAACGTTTTGGTTTATTAAATAAATTTGTGTTGTTGTTTTCCTTTTATGAATTATACTACTAGTAATCTATTTTATTATAGTTTTATGAAATTTTTTTTTTTAAATGAACCTATTTTTTCTCTAAATAATGTACCTATTTTTTTTTTCTCTAAATTATGTACGCTTTTTTCTCTGAATAAAGTACCTATTATTTGTTTTATGAAAAACAATTTTTTTAAATGAACCTATTTTTTCTCTCCAAATAATGTGCCTATTTTTTTCCTCTAATAATATACCTAGTAAAACAATGTATGTATTTTTTTAAATGAACCTATTTTTCCTCTCCAAATAATGTACCTATACACATTTATAGGTATATTGTAAAATAATTTACCTATGGGTAAATAATGTACCTATATTTTCTATAAATTATTGTGTA
>NW_018921913.1:49372-73909 GCF_002207925.1 Prunus avium
TGCTAGGATTTGCGGATCAGGCCGACCAAGTGTCCCCTGAATTCTGCTAGGGTTGCGGATCAGGCTGACCAAGTGTCCCCTGAATCTGCTAGGATTGCGGCTTGGGTGACCTTGTGTTTCCCGAGGTCTGCTAGGACGTGTCACTCCGGTGGCACAAGGATGGAATTGACGGATTATATGGAATTGACGGAATTATATGGAATTGACGGATTATATGGAATTGACGGAATTATAAATGGGTACACCTGGTGGTAGATTAAAAGTTGGTTTCAATGCTTTCAAGGATTTAATGTTTTAATCAAGTGTGTGATTGTTTATATATATATATACATCTGTACGTATATTTATATAAGACTTAATGTTTGATTAAGTGTATGATTGGCTCTTAAATATAAATAGAAATGCATTGATTTTAGTACTAGTATAAATAAGAAAATGATATAGTTTTATAACTGTTTTTACAGAGGGGTTAGTATGTTCTAATACTATTTTCTAACGCTTTGTTTTGGTCCACTCACCCTTTTTAATGTTTTGCGCCCCCAGGCAGTAGTCGTGCATCAGTGCGCCACCACCGGGCCGAGTCCATCTTCCACCACATTTCCTGACAACGTAGGGTCTTGTGTAATTATTTTACACCTGTAATCTTCTATGTAGAGCTCTGATATTGCCCTAGATTGCATGTCTGACTGTTGGAATGTAATTATTTGCATGCTGACAGTTGGTGTATATTTTATATGCATGTTTGACAGGTGTAATCTTGGGATTGGTTTAACTACGGGGGAGATCTTGCTGAATTTTTCAGCAAAAGTCAAACCCCAGTTTTAGTTGAAAGTTGACTACAAGGGCAATTAGGTCTTTGGTGCTCGGCACTTGCCAGGTGTCGGACACAAACAGGGTCCGGCTCGGATTCCAAAGTGGAATTTGGGTCGGGTCCTGTCAATGACAACCAAAAGAAATGGGGTGATTGATATGCTATTAATAGGGAATGTTAATTACAATTATGACAGTTAATGAAATGCTTGAAATAAATTATAAATAAAATATGAAGTTTGGTGGCAACGATGTAAAAATAAAGGAATACTATGACCTCTTATATCCTACTAGTCATTTAAATTTGAAATTGGGTTTTATACATAGTTTTATAAAATGATGGGTATATGTCTAGGAAATAGAAAATGTAGGGATCTATATTGGACAAGCCCTTTTTTTTAATACAAGTTTTTGTGATATTTAATACTCGTGATTAAAATAAGCACAACATAATTTTGAAAAAGTAGCCGTTGGGATTCAATCAAATGGGCAGCTTGTTGCAAAACTCACATAGGGCCAGCACTTTTTGTTGTTCACGTGGGCTTCCAAGTAAAAAACAAAGAAGAAAAAGCAGATTTGGGGCCCACAAACATTATCAGTCCAGGCAATAGTTTGGGTGGAATTCCAGTCCAAATTCGAAATTTCTCAAATTTCCACCCGTCCAAATACATGGGTTGGAGAAGTTTTTTGGACTCAAATCCTATAATTTGGGTTTCCACCCATTGGGTTGGAGATGGTCTAAGGCAAATCATTTCCTTTCACGGATGGCTTGTCAAAATGTACTTTAACTTAGTGGTAATTTCCATGCTAAATTTTCATTGGTCAACCAACTGACTAGAGAATATTATACTCAAGAAACAAACAAAATAACGAAAACACACAAAAAAAAACAGTAAAGGGTAGAACTTACATCAATGATTTCCCATTAAAGACAATTGGAGGAGCTATCTGTCCTGCAAGGTGGACAAAGTACCCCTCAACAATCAGCGCAAGCAGTGAAGATAAGGATCATTTTGTGAGACATGCAGATGCTTATACTTTTGTATATGGTTCCTTCATCGTCATTCCAAAAATCCTAGGTTGTCTTAGATCTAGGATCCATGATATTTCAGTCAAATATTTCTCTAAAGTGCCAAAAGTTCTATTCTATTCTAACAAGCAGATTCTCTGTAAACTCCAAATGATGAACTACAAATCCTATATTTATCTGGAAACTAGAAACAAATCTCTCTTTAAATATTTACCTCATTGCACGATAGAGAGGCGTGTACCACACAACCTATGAAACATGGCATCCAAGTAGAGCATAGATCGATGAGAGCACAAATATTTTAACACCTGCAGTTTATGAACCTCATCAGAAGATCCTATTGGAAGAGCTAATTCTACATATAATTCACAAATAACGAATATCACTATGTAAAGCTTATCTCCGCTTCTAATCCAGGAAATAATAACAGCAATTACTACATATCATACTTGAAAAACAGTTTACTATCAAAATATGACTAATTATGAAAAATGGATTTTCGAAATACTAATGTTTTCAATGATAGTTTTGTCGGTTTATATTCCTTATATCTTAAATAATCAAACACGATTTTATGAGATTTTAATATAAAATATACATTGACTTATTGGGATATCAATATTGGTATAAACTATATCTTTCTTATACTAAAACTAGATTTCCATATTTTGATTTGTTGGGGATTTGATTTTCTAGTATTTTTAATTGAATCCAAATGGGGGGTACTTCTTTATTTACATTGTAAACTTAAGTAAATGGAGTAATGAGCAGGCCTACTCGGGGCGGATCATGCTATGGATGGGCCTTGTTGGGCCAGGCTGAGGGCAGACCGGAGGTTTCAAAACTTAAACCCAAACTCTACTCAACCTTAGAACGGGCTAGGCCGAGTGAACCTAATTATCGAACCGGACTACCCACTTCGGCCAGCGGGCCGCGAGCCAAATGATGACCCTAGTTACGGACATATCATCCTTACTATTTAAATACATCACCAAAAGAAAAGAAAATAGTCTTTTGTTTAATTTACTTTGCTGCAATCACTCATAAATAGAACATGTTGTAATATATTTTTTCTGCATTCAATTACATATATGTAGTTTATAATAACAAGACTGCTGTTGAAGCCAGCCAATTGTGCCCTGTGCCTGTAGCCAACTCAAATATGGGTTTTTTTTTTTCTTTTTGGTCAAGACGATAATTCATTGGAAAGCAAGCAGGAAGTAAATACAAACAAACGGAGGGAACAACACCTCCTCTAAGAGCAAGTCCAACAGTGGGTTTTGGACTGAGGCTAGGGGGGGTTTGGGAGAAAAAGGGCCTCTAGCAGCAAGAGTTAGCCCGAGTTGCTTTTGGGGGCCACGAAGTCCGGCTGGCCCGAGGGCAGGTCCAGCCCCAGATACAAAACTCGGGGGGAGCAATGCACGCGCCAACAGTAAAAAAATTTAAGTTGCGTGTGCTGACGTCATCGATGACGTCAGCCCTGCGCGCGCCCAACGGCTCTGGGATAGGTGGCGTCGTTTGGGCGCTCCGATCTCCTTTCTCTCTCCAATCCAACGGCAGCCTATATTTTTGCTATAAAAATATGAAGAAAAAAAAATCTGAAATTTTTAAAAAAAAATACACAAAAATACTGGAATTTTTTTCTATAAATACCTACCACTACTGTTCACTTTCAACACCAAATCCTCATACATTTTCTTCTACTTGTACTATTATTCACTTTTTACTCAACATTTTATTCACTTTCAAGGTTTATTTTTCTTTATCATCTTTATGGCTTCTTCTATCGATGGTGTTGGGGCATGGAGCACAATGGAAGATGTTTTGTTGTGTGAGTGTTGGGTCCAAATTTCTCATTGTCCCGTCACGGGCAATGAGATAAAATTCTTTCAAGTGTGGAAAAAAATTCATTCCGAATTTTGTGAAAGATCGGGTTCGACCCGTACGGAAATGGCATTGTCTAGTAGGTGGAAAATTCTCAATAAAGAGTTGGGGAAATGGAGAAATGCTTTGGCAAAAGCGATGGACAACCGCAGAACCGAGGAAAATCTTACCGATGAGGTAAATTATTTGTGATTTTTGTTTTATTAATTTTAATGTGCTCATATTTTTTTTATAAATGTTTATTGCATTGTCAATATTTTGTTAATATTTCATTAATACCCAATATTTTGTTAATGTTTCTTGCATTGCCATTATTTTTTAATGTTTCTTGCATTGCCAATATTTTTAATGTTTCTTGTATTTCCAATATTTTTTTATAAATAGAATGTACAAGCACAAATGTGATTTGGTGCTATTGGGCAAGGAAAAAAATCTTTTAACCATCATGAATGTTGGGAGATAGTCAAAAATTGCAAACGTTTCAGAATTATTCCCACGGGTCCGGAAGTTGTGTTGAACGAGATGCCACTCCATAATTCAACGGCATCGGATTCGCCTCTCGATTCCCCGATGAGTGAAGACTCACCCATCGAAGAGGAGCCGAGGCCTATTGGGAGAAAGGCGGCGAAGGCAAAGAGAGTGAGTAATTCATCTAAATTTTTGGAGGAAATTGCAAGGCAAAGTGCCATGAGACTTGAAATAGAGAGGAAAACCCAAGAAGATGACAAGATATTTCAAATGGAATGTGTAAAAGAAAGGGAGTATGTACGCAAGCAAAACATTCATAAGCAGGATCGGGAAACCATGGCCATGGATACAAGCCATATGTCCCTTGAAACAAAACAATTTTGGAAGCTAGAACGAAGGGATGTTATGAAACGAAGACTTTTTCGTGATGATGGACCTAGCAACACGGATTGGTTAAATGATGAAAACAATTAAGTTAGTTTGCTTGCCTTTTATTTTCATTGTATTTTAATGTTTTATTTTGAAAATTAGTTGTAATTCATGCATTCAATAAAATACTTTTTTTATTAAAAACATTCCATACATAAAAAAAACGAACCACATCCAAAGCATTAAAAATAAACAAACCACAACCAAACCCTTAAACTAAAAAAACATAACAAAAAATAAAACATAAACATAATAAATAAAACAAACTTGTTCACTTCACTTCATTAACCGTCATTGCCTTTCACTGCCCATAAATGCTCGATCAAGTCAAGTTGATGTCGTTCATGAATATAAGATGATTGCATCTCCGTATATCGATCAATCATATGGGTCATTACACCAACGTCCCTAACCAACGGTTCATGCTGCACTGGTTCTCCATTTGGCCCCATGGGTTTTTCATAAATTCGTGTCAAGGCCGTGTTCATTGGATCCAGTTCGTACACGTCTTCAGCCAGATAATCATACTCATCTTCCACAATCATGTTATGGAGGATGATGCATGTCATCATTATGCTCCTCAGCACCTCCTCATCAAACAGACGTGCTGCACCCCTAATAATGGCCTACCGCGCTTGGAGGATACCAAAGCACATCTCCACATCTTTTCTATACCCCTCTTGATAGGTAGCAAAAAAATTTTGCTTCTAGGATCGGGGATGTGGAATTGACTTGACAAATGTGGTCCATCTCGGGTAGATGCCGTCAGCTAGATAATACCCATTTTGGTAGACAGTATTGTTGATTTGATAGGTGATATTTGGGGCTTCACCTCTCAAAACATCATTGAACACCGGGGATTGACCCAGGACGTTCAAGTCATTTTGAGATCCGGCAACTCCGAAGAAAGCATGCCAAACCCATGTATCAAAACTTGCAACGGCTTCAAGGATGATGCTTTTTTTGCCTTTCCGATTTCCATAATCGCCTTGCCAAGCGGTAGGGCAATTCTTCCACTACCAGTGCCTGCAGTCGATGCTACCAATCATTCCTGGAAATCATCTCTCTTCCGCTTTTTGTAGAAGCCGTTGTAGGTCCCTGGGCGTAGGTCTGCACAAGTAGTCCCTGGTGTACAGAGTTTCGACTGCATCACAAAATCTCACCAAGGTCTCCAAAATAGTGGACTTCCCCATCCAGGCAATCTCATCCACTTGATCAACAAATGAGCCATACGCCAACATTCGGATAACAGCTGTGAACTTTTGCTCTGGAAGCAGTCCCAAATTTCCAGTAGCATTTCTCTTTTGAACAAAATATTCATCATAATTGCAAATATCATGCATAACTTTCTTGAACAAATGGGGTTGCATTCTATATTTCCTTCGAAAATCAACATCAGAGTATAGAGAAGTTGGGATAAAATAATCTTCCATGAGATTCGTACCCCGAGAATGTCTATGTCTGTCCACATTCGGTTTACGACCTTCTCGTGAACCACCGCGGCTCTGGTTTTCTTCATCATGCATATAGCCACTGCTGTGACAATTTGCATATCCAGTTCTGCCTGCGCCCTTTTGCCCGCAGCTCATCTACGCCTTCTTTCTCTAAATTCCTGGATTTGCCTCTCCAAGACCTCGTTCATGTCTGCCATTAGAGTATGAATTCTAAAATCTGAGAAATGAAAATGAAGAGAAGATATGGTGTGAGAGGTATGAGCTGAGGCTCTGGTTTTATTGAAAAATTTTGGTTGATAAGGATGACATGTGGCGCAATTTTAGTGGGTGAAAATCTTATCTGAAATTTGAAATTCAGATGAAATTTATATGAAATTTGAAATTCAGATGAAATTTCATTGAAATTTGAAATTCAGATGAAATTTCATTGAAATTTGAAATTCAGATGAAATTTCATTGAAATTTGAATTTTGAAATGTACCTGAAATTTGAAACCGAAAATCTTATCCGAAAATTTTATCCGATTATGAGATATGAATAGTATTGACATGTAGGAACCCAAAAATATTGTCCAAATTAATTACTTAAGTAAACAAATTTGTGAAAAAAATAAAAAAATGAATAGTGTTTGCCCTAGACTAGGGCAACTGCTGGAAACGTAAATTGCTTTTTGCAAGGGCAGCTACTATTTACTTGAATAGTGGCTGCCCTAGCCCCCGCCCTACCCCCCCCCCTGCGCCATGGCTAAGGGCAACTGGTGGAATCAAAGCTTGTTGCATGATATTTTATCTACTCGAGGGGATGAAAAGTAGTTGCGTGCTTATTAGCTAGGTTCACATGAAATTTGCACCTCAAGATCTAGAAGCTCATTAGACCTAACTTTGTTATAATGGTTTCGTTTTTATTGACACAACTTATGAACTATAGCATTCTCAATAAGCTATTTATTTATTCTCAATGTCTAAGTCGTAAAATGGTATTTTTATTAACTTTTTCTGTTAAATGTAGAGGCAAAATGGTATTTTTGTATTATTTTTAATTTCCACCATCTGAATATTCCAACAAAGCCATGGACAACTTCCACCTGGCACCGAGTCAATTAACCCACCACCTCGGCAACAACTAATGGTGCTCCCACAACGACACCCCCACCCTCCATGCGATGGTGGGGATAGGAAGAAGGTTTTTTTGTTTTTATTTTTATTTTTTGAGTGAAACGAATATTCAAATGGTGGAAAATAAAAATAATACAAAAATATCATTTTGTCTATGCATTTAACATAAAATATAACAAAATTGATTGCAGGACTATTTGTCCTAACAAAAGTGAAGTTGAAGGACAACGGGAATGATTTGGGAAATTGAGGGACCAAAATGCGAATCGGGTCAAAGTTTAAGGACCATTAGACCTAAAAACCCTTCAGTTTTTAAGTTTTGTTTGTTTTTGAAACCCATATGGAACCGAATTGGGTTTTATCCAATAGATCAGTACTTGTTCCCCTGTTTTAATTATTTTCTTTTTGGCTATTTTTCAGACCATGAGCTTTGGGATGAGAAACTCTAGGTACATTGAAGAAATTAAAGAAGAACCAGAGAGGGAGTGCACTGGAGCCGTTTCTTGTTCAGATATTCTTGTTTTGTCAGCTAGGGAGGGTGTTGTTCAGGTAATTTCCTTCACCCTTCTTTTTCTTTGACCTGACTCTCTTGTGTAAAACAGAGATCTTTATTTAATAATTTGACAACAACTCTAGTTTAATTTATTCTTCCCATTACAGCTAAAAGATAAGAAGGATTTTTTTACAGATTTTAATCCATTTTGGACCACCAAAGCTGTTGTTATAGATTTTAAAACAGAGATATGAAGTTGGTATACCGAGTTAAATTCATATTTATATTTCAAGGCTCACACATTGTGGGAGCAAATTTCGTCCCACGAGAATATTCGATTGAGATTCCTCTTCCTACGTCGCCGTTTCCTTCTCCTTGCAAAACAGATCGGAGTTAAAGGATCACACCCAAGGGGTGTTGGCCAAAGGCCCTCCGATGCCTAAGTTAGGTTGGGTATTTCAAGGAAAACAGGGTGGCCGGAGCCGTGTGTTGTGGGCGGAGCCTTGTGTGAGAGAGAGAAGGAATATGGTGGCTAGGGTTTGTGAATGATAATTTCTTCAGAGTTTCAGTAGGAATTTAGACGTACCTTGACCCTTGTGCGTAGCCAAGTATTTATAGGAGCCTCGGAGGCTAGAGTTTCAGAGGAATAATTCAGTAGATGGAAAGGAATTATTCCTCCCCGATTAGGTGAGATTTGATTAATTAGGGATTTGATTTATTTGATTTAAATCAATCCCTAATCAGGGTAGGAATCAAATCAACCCCAATTTTAATTAGGTAACTCTCAATTTAATTGGGTAACCCCCAATTAAATTGAGTAACTCTCAATTAGGTCAAATAATCCCCAAATGGAAGGAATTATTTGACCTAGGGTGATTTAATTCGGTTCCCACAAATGCCCCCCCAGCTTCTGCATGGCTCGTGGTGGCACGTAGGAGATGTGAATTATTTGTTGGGCTGTCCAACTGTAATTGGGCTTCATTCTTGGATTTGGGCTCCTGAGTTGAGGAGGTGTTTGACTTGCCCATTTTATGAACACCCAATTGGAAAGGGTTTGAGATTCCTTATAGGTCAAGGAATTTTTGCTCCTTATAATTGTAGGGCTCCTCCAAGTTATTCTTCACATCACCAGTTTTAATTCTCCACTTTCGTCAGTGAGAAAGAGTGAGTTTTGGAGAACTATTCCAGCTTGCTTGTTAAGGAGGAGAGAGTGCATCTCTAGGTAAATTGGCTCAAACTGAAAAATACATATATATATATATATATATATATACTTATATATGTATATTTTTTGTCTTCTTGGATGGGGGTCCAGCGTGGTGAGCTTTGGCAGCAAAGAGAATTCTGCAAATGGAGGCATGCGAGCCTGGTGCGTGTTGGTGAGCCAGGATGGCTACAAGGGTTGCTGGGGCAAGCTTGGGTCCACACGGAGGTGAGCCTAGTGCTGGAGACAGGTGCGTGAGGGCTGCAGTCTGGGCTCGAGCTGGTCGCGTGCTGGGCTGGAGGCTCGAGCTAGGCCGCGACGACGCCGGGCCGCGTGTGCTGTGCTCCAAGTGGGCTCAAGCTGGGAGGCACTGGGCTCCTCTGCAGATTGGGCTGCCACTTGTTGGACCCATTTTTCTGTTTCTCCCCTTTTTTTTGCTGCTTTTTTCTTCTTTTTTTTTTTTTGTTGAGTCACGAACTATGAATTTTAACTTGCGATTTTCTTCGTTTATTTTTGCAGCTGCTCAACGATCATGTCTTCTGAAGGGAGAAGCCAATCACCAAACTCGCAAGTGCCATTGTACCTGCTGGAAGGAGGGGGGGGGGGTTCCCAAGTGCCCAAAGAGAAGTTCGTGGCAAATTTGCATCACATCACCACTGAGGCCCAATTCGAAGCATGGCGTGCACTTTTTGATTCCGCCATTCCCAAGGATGTGCATGTCAAGTTGGCGAAGCCCTTGTCTGACAACGTACCTCGTGTGGATCCTAACAACCCAGGAGCAAGGATTATCACGTTCCGTCCCTTCTATTTCTCGCTGGGCTTCACATTTCCGCTGTCAAAATTTTTCAGGGACGTGTTTTGCGCCATGGAGTGTGCCCCGAGCCAGTGCACCCTGAACATTTATCGGGTGATCATCTGCTTTGAGAATTTGAGTCGCTTTTTTAAGCTAGGTCTGACTGTTCAGGAATTCTTCTACTTCTTCGAGGTGAGACGCTTCGAGAAGTATGCCTAAGTTAGCGCGTGCAAGCGGAAGTTGTTCGACGGTTTTAGTCAGGGCGATCATGTGTGGAGCAAGGATGTGCTGGAAGTCAGTGGCAGATGGGAAGGGGAGGTTGGCGACTGTCCGCTCGTCCCTCTCACCTACTGTGATGGTAAGTTGCATCCCTTTGATCTGCTACAATTACCCTGGAATTCTTTGTTGTGTGTCTAATTGACTTTCGTCTTCCGCTTGCAGGAAATGCCATCCGCAAGAAGCTCGTTCTCGACCCGAACATGACCAAGGTTCAGCAAGCTTTGAACATCCCTGCCCAGTTTCCTGAATGGCGCTGGTTGCTGAGCGAGCATCGGAAGGAGGTCGGTGGCCTGCCCCCTGTCGAAGATGTTGAAAGATGGAAGCTACATGGCTCAGACCTAACTGATCTGCCAGTCGAGCAGGAGGAGTCCTCGACCAAGTTCTCTGAGGAGAAGAAGGCTAGCAGCAGATCTGCCCGCAATGAAGCCATAGTCTCACGATCAAGGGATAGATCTCCATAGCGAAAGCAGTCCAGACCTCCTTCTGCCACGAGCAAGTCTTCCTCAAGGGTGGTCTCGTATGCTGAGAAGGTCCATATAGGAGTTGCTCCTGCCTCATCTGCCGGGATCAAATGCCTCGTTAGCACGAACAGCAAGAAGGCCAATGGCATGCAGGAGGTCCGGGATATTTTGCTCAAGTCTCCACTCGTGCTGCCCAAAACCCGTGATCTACCTTGTAAGAAGGCTGCTGAGAAACAAGGTTTGGGGCGTCTGCGCCGATCCAGAGATCAAACCGAGAGGACTGTGCCTCTGCCAAGCAACCATGACTCGTTTGCGAGGCCACGATCAGTCAAGAGCGGAGCTGACTCCATGTTGCAAGTTGCAGCCAAGAGAGCTAAAGAGTCGTCTGCTCAAGCAAAGAGTCCTTCAGTTGCGCGAATTGCCGGTCCGAGAATTGGTGATAGCTCTGTTGGGGGTGAGTCTGTGTCTGGTCTACTTAAAGCGGGCTTCCTGTCAAGTCCATCTGCTTGTGCGAAGCTGGTTGACCATGTGTATCGAGCTAGTGACCTTGGCGCTTTCTCGAGCCTTCCCTTGGATAAGCAAGAAGAAGCCGCCATGTATCATCTTCAAAGGGGGATGGTTTTTAGTGTTGGGGCCATGCAGAACTCACATGCTGTTGCCCCCTCTTCTGCCCTGCTTGATGAGCTGATGAAGAAGAATGCTGATCTGGCTGACAAGCTCTCGAACGAGCCGATTCATCATGATGCGAGGATTTCCGAGGTAAATGAGAGTATGTCTGCGCTCAAGAGTTCTGTTGGCCAAAAGGATGGTGAGCTCGAGTCTCTTATGGCTACTCTGCTCGAACGCAAGGAGGCCTACTTTCGCCTCGAACGTAAGCATGCTGCTCTGTCCCAGGATCGTGACAAGTTGCTGGCCAAGTTTGACACCCATGCGGAAGCCACGGAGGCATCCAAACATGAGATTGCTGCTAACGTGTACAAGTTGGGATACTTGGATTGCCGAAATGGTGCTTCTCCATGCTGCCCTCTCGAAGATGATGACGGTGAGCCGCTCTGTCTTGACCTGCCCCCTTCTCAAAGTGAGCAGATCTATGTTGTGGACGTAGAAGCAGTTGAAGAGCAGGTAGCAGATGAAGCTGCAATGGAGGAAGACAATGCCCAAGATGGCACAGCTGATGAGGTTAGGGCAGATGCGGAAGAGCAGGCAGCTGAGGCTGCCAAGCAAATGATGCTGGTTGAGCAGAGTGATGCTGAGGCAGTTGTGGACGTGACCGGCTGAGGGTCGTCTGCCGAAGTCCCCTAGTAGATGTAGTTCATTTTTGCTATTTTTGAATTTTGTAATCTTCTTTCAATAAGTGGCCTTTAGTTTACCACCTTATTTATTGTTGAACTTGGCTGGTTAGCCGTTTTGCTGTGGAATTTTCAGTTATCTTTCAAACTTCAATTCTCATTGTATCTTGTAAGTGTATGTCCAGAGACATAGCGCTTGAAAGAGACTCCATTGAGTTTGTTCTCGAGAAGTAGCTTGCCTGCAATGGAGGTAAGGCTTGTCACCGGCGGGCGTATGTCAGGGACATAACGCTCGAAAAGTGCTCCATTGAGTTTTTGCTTGAGAAGCAGCCTGTTTGCAATGGAGATGAGGCTTGTCGCCTGTGGGCATATGTTAAGGACATAACGCTTGAAAAATGCTCCATTGAGTTTGTGCTTTGAGAAACAGCTTGTATGCAATGGAGGTGAGGCTTGTCGCCTGCGGGCGCATGTCAGGAACATAACGCTCAAAAAAATGCTTCATTGAGTTTGTGCTCGAGGAGCAGCTTGTTTGCAATGGAGGTGAGGTTTGTCGCCTGTGGGCGTATGTCGGGGACATAACGCTCAAAAAATGCCCCATTGAGTTTGTGCTCGAGGAGCAGCTTGTCTGCAATGGAGGTGAGGCTTGGTGCCTGCGGGCGTATGTCAGGGACATAATGCTCGAAAAATGCTCCATTGAGTTTGTGCTCGAGGAGCAGCTTGTCTGCAATGGAGGTGAGACTTGGTGCCTGCAGGCGTATGTCAGGGACATAACGCTCAAAAAATGCTCCATTGAGTTTGTACACGAGAAGCAGCTTGTCTGCAATGGAGGTAAGGCTGGTCGCCTGCATGTGTATGTTTGTGGGACATAATGCTCGAAAAAATACTTCATTGAAAAGCTTGCTCTTGTATTGATGTCAGTGTGACTACATCACTTTATTGAATAAAAGAGATGAACAACGTAGATAACATCGAAAGCAGTTTGTCTTCAATGGCAGTAAAGGAGGCCCGTCGCTTGCTAGAAGCCCAGCTGGTAAGCTAAGGGCTTCACGAATATATAGTATCTCCGAAGGTGGTGTGTATTCCATTGTCTCGGGTGTCGAGGGTATATGTAAGACCCTTGTCTTGGGGAAACAAGAACGGTGAGCAATCCCACATCGCTCGGGGAGGGAAAGGTGAAGTGCTTTAAATATGTGGGCACTTCTCTTCCTAGCACGAGGCCTTTTGGGAGCTCACTGGCTTCAGAGTCATAGGAACTCTGAAGTTAAGCGAGTTGGGGGCCAGAGCAATCCCAAGATGGGTGACCCACTGGGAAGTTACTTGTGAGCTCCTAGAAACAAAATCGTGAGGGCAGAGAGGGGGACCTAAAGCGGACAATATCGTGCTAGGGGAGTCGAGTCCTGACAAAATGGTATCAGAGCTGGATCCCGACCGGAACTGTGCCAGCGAGGACGCTGGGCCCCAAGGGGGGTGGATTGTAAGACCCGTGTCTTGGGGAAACAAGAACGGTGAGCAATCCCACATCGCTCGGGGAGGGAAAGGTGAAGTGCTTTAAATGTGTGGGCACTTCTCTTTCTAGCACGAGGCCTTTGGGGAGCTCACTGGCTTCGGAGTCGTGGGAACTCCGAAGTTAAGTGAGTTGGGGGCTAGAGCAATCCCAGGATAGGTGACCCACTGGGAAGTTGCTCGTGAGTTCCCAGAAACAAAACCGTGAGGATAGATGGGGGGCCCAAAGCGGACAATATCGTGCTACGGCAGAGCCGATCCCGGGATGTGGCAATTTGGTATCAGAGCCGCTCTGCCGTGTGGTGCGAGTGTGCCGACGAGGATGTCGGGCCCCTAAGGGGGGTGGATTGTAAGATCCCACATCGACCAACGGAGAGGGGGTGATGTGCCTTATATGTACATACCTGCCTCCATCTAGCACGAGGCCTTTTGGGAGCTTACTGGCTTCGGAGTCATGGGAACTCCGAAGTTAAGCGAGTTGGGGCTATAGCAATCCCAGGATGGGTGACCCACTGGGAAGTTGCTCGTGAGTTCCCAGAAACAAAACCGTGAGGATAGATGGGGGGCCCAAAGCGGACAATATCGTGCTACGGCAGAGCCGATCCCGGGATGTGGCAATTTGGTATCAGAGCCGCTCTGCCGTGTGGTGCGAGTGTGCCGACGAGGATGTCGGGCCCCTAAGGGGGGGGGATTGTAAGATCCCACATCGACCAACGGAGAGGGGGTGATGTGCCTTATATGTACATGTTCCGGGCCGAGGGGATATGCGTTGACACCCGGCTTCCTGCTTTTGGATGCGGTGCGGTTGTGCGCGAGGCCTTTTGGGAGCTTACTGGCTTCGGAGTCATGGGAACTCCGAAGTTAAGCGAGTTGGGGCTATAGCAATCCCAGGATGGGTGACCCACTGGGAAGTTGCTCGTGAGTTCCCAGAAACAAAACCGTGAAGACAGAAGGGGGGGCCCAAAGCGGACAATATCGTGCTACGGCGGAGCCGATCCCTGTCTGCCGCACAAATCTCACGGCCTGATGTTCCGGGCCGAGGGGATATGCGTTGACACCCGGCTTCCTGCTTTTGGATGCGGTGCGGTTGTGCGCGAGGCCTTTTGGGAGCTTACTGGCTTCGGAGTCATGGGAACTCCGAAGTTAAGCGAGTTGGGGCCAGAGCAAATCCTAAGATGGGTGACCCACTGGGAAGTTGCTCGTGAGTTCCCAGAAACAAAACCGTGAAGACAGAAGGGGGGGCCCAAAGCGGACAATATCGTGCTACGGCGGAGCCGATCCCTGTCTGCCGCACAAATCTCACGGCCTGATGTTCCGGGCCGAGGGGATATGCGTTGACACCCGGCTTCCTGCTTTTGGATGCGGTGCGGTTGTGCGCGAGGCCTTTTGGGAGCTTACTGGCTTCGGAGTCATGGGAACTCCGAAGTTAAGCGAGTTGGGGCTATAGCAATCCCAGGATGGGTGACCCACTGGGAAGTTGCTCGTGAGTTCCCAGAAACAAAACCGTGAAGACAGAAGGGGGGGCCCAAAGCGGACAATATCGTGCTACGGCGGAGCCGATCCCTGTCTGCCGCACAAATCTCACGGCCTGATGTTCCGGGCCGAGGGGATATGCGTTGACACCCGGCTTCCTGCTTTTGGATGCGGTGCGGTTGTGCGCGAGGCCTTTTGGGAGCTTACTGGCTTCGGAGTCATGGGAACTTCTTTGAATGTAGCTTGAGCCTCGTATTTATAGGAAGAGTTCTTGGAGAAGTACTCGAGGTTGAAAATCCGCATGGTGGAGCCTGATTAGAGCAAGTGGGTAGTCTAATCGACATTTGGGATCGTGAAGTATAGTGGTGTGACCCCATAAATCCTGGTGAATCTCGGCCGCCGCCCCGATCATGGACTCTGCGCTTCTGGCCGTGGAGACGCATTTATGGCCTTGATAGCTGGTGACCTAATATCTCAAGCTGCCAGAATTCTTGTGAGAATGTCTACGTCTAATCACTCTGATCCTCATCACCAAATCCTGACTTCAATAACTTCCCACCTTCCCTCGTGCATTAAATGCTTATTCGTGGTCAGTGGGTTTGCTGCAATAAACAGAGGCACTACTTCATTAAATGAAGCATGGGACCCTGTTGTCACGTGATGATTCGACTTTAATGCCTTTGGCCGTGATTTTGTTCGGCCTCGGCCTCGGCTTACAATCGAGGGCGAGATGATCATGCCTTGGCAACTTTCCTTCTGTTTTTAGGAAGGCCAAACACCTTGGCGAAACGCTGCGCTTTAGCTTTTACGAGCCAGTGCCAGGGCCGAGAAAAGGGGCTCCTTCGGCCAGTTCATGATCGTGATTTATCAGGCACAAACAATCCCGGGATGTGACAGTATAACTTCCTCTACCCCCAAGTCGGCTGATCACGTAGGGACCTTCCCAATTGGGCTTCATCTTCTTTGACCCTTGCCTTGGTGCTGTGATGAAACTCTTTCTAAGCACAAGGTCTCCAGGTTGAAACTGTCTGATCTTGGCCTTCTTATTGTAGTTGGACGTCAGCTGTTGCTAGTAGGCTGCCACTCGAATAATGGCCTTTTCTCGTTCTTCTTCGAGCAGATCAAGGTTGACTTTCATCTGCTTGCAATTTTGGTCAAGATTGCCCACCTCAATGCTCATGGAAGGGACTGTGATGTGTGGGGGGATGATTGCTTCTGTCCCATAGGCTAGAGAAAATGGTGTCTCGCCGGTTGATCTCCTTTTGGTTGTGCGATAAGCCCACAACACTCTTGGTAACTCGTCGACCCATTTTCCTTTTACGTCTTCCAGTCTTTTCTTCAGGCAATCCAGCACGATCTTGTTGGATGCCTCTGCTTGGCCATTGCCTTGCGGGTATCTGGGGGTTGACAGGTGTTGTTTGATGCCATACTTTGCAAGGAATGCAGTGATCTGCCTGCCCACGAACTGTGTACCATTGTCGGTAACTATCGACTGCGGGCATCCGAATCGGTAGATGATGTTCTTCTAAATAAATCATTTGACATCAGCTTCCTTGATAGAGGATAAAGCCTCGGCCTCGATCCATTTGGTGAAGTAATCCATGCGACGATCATCATCTCCTTGTTGGCAGGTGCTGTCGGCATAGGTTCCACTAGGTCGATGGCCCATTGCATGAAAGGCCATAGACTGTTCTGCGGATGGTATTCCTCAGCTGGCAAGCGAGGGATTGGCTTATATCGTTGGCATCGATCACATCTTCGAGCATACTCCATGGAGTCTTGGCGCATGGTAGGCCAGAAATAGCCTATGCTAAGAGCCTTCTGGGCAAGCGATCTGCCCCCAGCGTGATTTCCACATTCGCCGTCGTGTATTTTGCAGAGAACCTCGAGCGTCTGCGGGTACTTGATGCAAGTAAGATAAGTGCCAGAGTATGATCTGCGAACAAGCATGTCACCTTTCATGTAGTACCTTGCAGCCTTCTGTTTGATTTTCCGGAACTCGGACTTGTCCTTGGGTAAGTTTTCGTTAACCAAGTAGTCAATGATGGGGTCTTGCTCTTGCCAGCTAGGATCCTCGTCGATCTGCATCAAGTTTGGCTGCTCTGCCTCTTCTATGCTTGGCTGGTCAAGGTGCTCGACCAGGATGGAGCGTCTGAACTGGGTATCAAGCGCTGATCCTAATCTTGCTAGTGTGTCTGCGTGCGCGTTCTCTGCTCGAGGCACGTGTTGGATGGTGAAGGTAGGAAACGCCTTCAATAGCTCTTGGACTTTGTCAAGATACAAGATCATCCTTGGGTGCTATTAATTGTTGATATATTGTTAATTAACAGTTGCTGATCTAGAAAAGAGGAATCGTTGAAATGCTTCGTGTGCTGCAGTAAAATAAGAAGAAACGCTTAGAGATTTCTTCTGTAAAGCTGTGTTCGAGTTGAGTGGATGTGGATTTGAAATTCAAACTTTGTATGGAAGAGAAAAGAGGGAAAGAAGAATAATTTGGATCGTTTTTGTAAATTTTGAATTCAAAACACAAAATTTGTGTTTGACTTGAGCGGCTTTTGTGTTTTCTGTTTTTTTAAAATTAATAATTGAAAGTATTAGGGGCGGATGTTTGCGCCTGTAATAAAGATCTTTAATGTAATCTGCCAACATGGCAACACAAATAGTAAGGGCGGATCTTTGAGATTTTCTGCCCCTATTAACAATAGGGGCGCGTGTATTAAGGGCCCATTCTCTTTCCGCCCCTCCTTCTCATTAGGGGCGGTTTTGCAAGATATCTGCCTCTACAAGTGCTTTTAGAGGCGAATATTAAATGCCCCAAATACTCATTTTTTTGGTAGTGATTTGATTTTCCAGACTTGTATAGTGTTGAACTTAACAATTTGCCAAATGAGTGCATGTAATTTAATGTGAAAAGGAGAGGGAATTATATGCTGTCACATTTTCTGTGTTTCTATCCATGCCTTTGACCAACATTTTCTGTGTCACATTATATGCTAGTAAATGGTCTTTGGTGTCAAAACTGGATATTTTCAATAAACTGATTTTGGATGGTTGTGTGAGCTAGTGTTAATTGATGTCTGTGGTTCTATTTTACTGTTTTTAGAATATGCTTAGTTTCATCAGCTACTCCAGATTCAGAGAATGAGAATCAGCTGTTTTTTGGAATCATTTGTGCACAGTCGATAAACATAGTGCAGTATTCTCCTTAAAACTTAATTTGAGATCTTCTAGGGTGAGAATAGTGGTAAGTGTGGATAAAGCCTGGTTTCACCAGTCTCATCAGAGGATGGGCATTTGATCTTTGATCTTCTAGGATGCTGTTATAACAGTTTATAGTTAAGAATTAGATAAGTAGGGAACATGAATCATTCACCCTCTAAAGATCTTTGCAACTGGCTGTTTTGTTTAGATCAATAAGGATTTTATCACCCTAGGTGTCTGAAACTTATCCATAACCTTACAGGGTCCCCAACTTTTCATCGCCCTAGGTGTCTGAAACTTTCCATCACACTACAACGCCCCGCTTTTCCATCGTCGTACAATGTCCCCACCTTCGGTCACTGATGAGCACATAAACTATCACATTTATTATCCCTAAATATATTTGTTAGTAATTGATTTTCTTACAATTTTAGTTAATTAGGTTTGTTTTTCACTTTTGCACTTGCTTACATACCCATTACATAATTGATGATGATTTCATCTTAAGGTTGAAGAAGATTATTGGATGCTAGTAGGCAAATGGATGCAACAACCAATGAAACAAAAAGATGAAGAATTTGGAGAATGGAGTCATCAACACTATGAAATAAATAAAGGAAGCAAATTGGCAATTGATTTGATGGCAAGTGGAAGACATATTCAATTCATGCATGGAGTGGATGAAGCAACAGTTCAATCATGTATTTCCCATTGTGTAGTAAAAACTTTCATGCTTTTAAAAGAGAAGAGAATTACCAAAGATTAATAGAATTTTGATGAAGATTGATTTGATTTTCCAGACTTGTATAGTGTTGAACTTAACAATTTGCCAAATGAGTGCATGTAATTTAATGTGAAAAGGAGAGGGAATTATATGCTGTCACATTTTCTGTGTTTCTATCCATGCCTTTGACCAACATTTTCTGTGTCACATTATATGCTAGTAAATGGTCTTTGGTGTCAAAACTGGATATTTTCAATAAACTGATTTTGGATGGTTGTGTGAGCTAGTGTTAATTGATGTCTGTGGTTCTATTTTACTGTTTTTAGAATATGCTTAGTTTCATCAGCTACTCCAGATTCAGAGAATGAGAATCAGCTGTTTTTTGGAATCATTTGTGCACAGTCGATAAACATAGTGCAGTATTCTCCTTAAAACTTAATTTGAGATCTTCTAGGGTGAGAATAGTGGTAAGTGTGGATAAAGCCTGGTTTCACCAGTCTCATCAGAGGATGGGCATTTGATCTTTGATCTTCTAGGATGCTGTTATAACAGTTTATAGTTAAGAATTAGATAAGTAGGGAACATGAATCATTCACCCTCTAAAGATCTTTGCAACTGGCTGTTTTGTTTAGATCAATAAGGATTTTATCACCCTAGGTGTCTGAAACTTATCCATAACCTTACAGGGTCCCCAACTTTTCATCGCCCTAGGTGTCTGAAACTTTCCATCACACTACAACGCCCCGCTTTTCCATCGTCGTACAATGTCCCCACCTTCGGTCACTGATGAGCACATAAACTATCACATTTATTATCCCTAAATATATTTGTTAGTAATTGATTTTCTTACAATTTTAGTTAATTAGGTTTGTTTTTCACTTTTGCACTTGCTTACATACCCATTACATAATTGATGATGATTTCATCTTAAGGTTGAAGAAGATTATTGGATGCTAGTAGGCAAATGGATGCAACAACCAATGAAACAAAAAGATGAAGAATTTGGAGAATGGAGTCATCAACACTATGAAATAAATAAAGGAAGCAAATTGGCAATTGATTTGATGGCAAGTGGAAGACATATTCAATTCATGCATGGAGTGGATGAAGCAACAAACAAGATGGTGGCTTGAAGATGTGGAATCATGAACTATTAAAATTGTGAGTTAAGCAAATGAAATGAAGGATGATGAGAAGAGGTGCAACACTTAACCAAAAGAAAAGATTGAATAACAAAAGCAAGTAGAAGTGGAGCAACAATTGAAGAAAAGAAGAAACAATGAAGAGATGGGTTACGGTTGTGCATTGAATAAGATGAAGAATTTGGAGAATGGAGTCATCAACACTATGAAATAAATAAAGGAAGCAAATTGGCAATTGATTTGATGGCAAGTGGAAGACATATTCAATTCATGCATGGAGTGGATGAAGCAACAAACAAGATGGTGGCTTGAAGATGTGGAATCATGAACTATTAAAATTGTGAGTTAAGCAAATGAAATGAAGGATGATGAGAAGAGGTGCAACACTTAACCAAAAGAAAAGATTGAATAACAAAAGCAAGTAGAAGTGGAGCAACAATTGAAGAAAAGAAGAAACAATGAAGAGATGGGTTACGGTTGTGCATTGAATAAGATGAAGAATTTGGAGAATGGAGTCATCAACACTATGGAATAAGTAATGGAAGCAAATTGGCAATTGGTTTGATGGCAAGTGGAATACATATTAAATTCATGAATGGAGGGATTTGATGAATTTAGAATTGCTCCCATATACGACACCTCCCTTGGGTTTTACAAAGTGGTCCGAACCAAATTGGCGCCGTTGCCGGGGAGCGGCTTGTCAAAGAGTGCAGAGATCCCCTTGGTCAAAGGTTTGCTGGTTATGTGAAATTCTTCACATATGGTACACTCTTTCCAACTTTCATCTTATTGTTAATATAAAAAAAATTTAAATTTTTTTTGTTTTGGTTTGTTTTTGTTTATTTATTTATTTTCTTTATGCGACCTAGAGATCATCTAGGAAGATTTGTCAAAAAATCTGAAACCATGGCTGAAATTGTGTTTAATGAACAAGAAATTGCAAATAATGAACAAGAGATTAATGCTCAAATTGTGAATAATGAAATGAGAGAAGAAGTAGTTGCACCTAGAACTTTAGAGACATTTTTGCATCCTACTCGTGCACCAAATCCTTCATGCATCATGTTTCCACCTAACATGCCAAATTATGATTTCAAACCTGGAATGATTCAATTACTACCTATTTTTCATGGCATGGAAAGTGAAAATCCTTATGTGCATGTTAGGGAATTTAAGAAGCAATTGGCACCTTTTACAATGTTCAACTTGATAGGATTAATTTCATAAGGTTGAAATTTTTTCCTTTTTCCTTCAAAGAAAAAGCAAAAAGTTGGCTGTATTCATTAAGGGCTAGATCCATAGGCTCTTGGGGGGAAATGACTCAAGCATTTTTTAACAAATATTTTCCAAATCACAAGACAATTGCTCTTAAGAAAAGAATCTCAAATTTCTCTCAAAAGGAAAATGAAACTTTGTATCAAACTTGGGAAAAATTTAAAGAGCTTTTGAATTTGTGTCCACACCATGGCTTTGAAAACTGGCGTCTTGCTAGTTATATCTATGAGGGACTTCTCCCCCGTGATCGCCAATTTGTTGAGTCTATGTGTAATGGAAATTTTATGCAAAAAGACCCTGATGATGCCTTAGAATTTTTGGATGAAATTGCTGAAAAAGCTCATCAATGGACTGTCCCCAGTCTAGTTGAGACCACTGATCGTTCAAGAATTGCCACATCTTCTACTAATAAAGGAATTTATCAATTAAAAGAAGAAGATGATTGGAAATTAAAATTTGAGGTTTTGACTAAAGAGATAACTGCTTTGAAAACGGAAAAATCAAATTTGCCACAACCTGTTTTTCCAGCTGATGTTAATCAAGTATGTGATTCTTGTTATGAGATTGGTCATACTATTAAAAATTGTCCAATTTTTCAGGAAATGAAAGGAGCTTATGAGGAGCGTTGTGCTGCTGTTGGAAACTTCAAACAACAATATTCTCCTTTTTCCAACACTTACAATCCAGCAACAAGGAATCATCCAAACTTTCGTTGGAGCAATGATTCACAACCTCAGGTAAGTGAGAGAAATTCTTTCAATCATCAATTTCCTACAACTAACGCATTTAATGCCAGACCCTCTTTGAGCGATACTCTTCAAGCATTTATGCAGGAACAACAGAAGCAAAATCAAAGGTATGATACCTTGTTTGGTCAAATGGTTGAAGAAAATAAAGAAATTAAAAGCCAAATTTCTAAATTCACAAATTCTTTTGCAATAAATGAAAAAGGGAAATTTCCTTCTCAAACTCAACCAAATCCAAAGAATGTTAATTCGTGTGAAACCTCAATTGAACATGCTAAGTCTGTCATTACTCTTAGAAGTGGTAAAATAATTAACAACACACCTTCACGTAAGGAAGTTGAAAAACCTAAGAATAATGATGAACTTAACATGTCCAACTTGAATGAATCAACTGAATATCATTTTCCTGCTCCTTTTCCTCAAGCTTTAAATCCTCCAAAGAAATTGAATCAAAATCATGAAATTTTGGATGTTTTTAAAGAAGTCAAAGTTAAAATTCCTTTGTTAGATTCTATTAAACAGATTTCCAAAGAAATTGGGTCAAAATTCTGAAATTTTAGATGTCTTTAAAGAGGTCAAAGTGAATATTCCTTTGTTAGCTGCTATTAAACAGATTCCATCATATGCTAAATTTTTGAAAGATTTGTGCACAATCAAAAGAAAGCATCAAGTGAAGAAAAAGGCCTTTTTAACTGAACATGTGAGTGCATTGTTACAATATAAAATTCCTCCAAAATATAAAGACCCTGGAAGTCCTACTCTTTCGTGTGTAATTGGAAATAATTTTATTGATCGTGCATTACTTGATTTGGGCTCCAGTGTAAATTTATTGCCTTATTCAGTGTACTTGCAGCTAGGTCTTGGTGAGCTTAAACCTACAAAGGTAAATTTGCAATTGGCTGATCAATCAGTAAGGACACCGCGAGGGATTATTGAAGATGTGTTGGTCCAAGTGGACAAATTTTATTATCCTGTTGATTTTATTGTTTTGGACACTGCACATGTTTCAAATTCTGATAATCAAATTCCTGTGATTTTAGGACGTCCTTTCTTGGCTACTTGTGATGCTAACATTAATTGCAGAAGTGGAGTCATGAAACTTTGTTTTGGAAATATGACTATGGAAGTTAATGTTTTTAATGTTTATAAACAGTCATCTGGGGAGGAAGATGAACCTGAATCTGTGAATTCTATCTCAACTTTATCGCATGATCAATTTGCAAAAAATAGTGTTGTTTCTTGTGCAGAAAAATTTCAAATGAATTATAATGGTTCTAATTTAACAAGAAATTCACAAATTACTGAAATTGGTTCATTATTTGATTCTTTACAGGTACAGCAAGGGATTGGCTGGAAACCCAAAATTGACAAACTTCCACCTTTATATGATGAACCTATGGTGTCAAGTGTAAATGAGGCTCCGAAATTTCAAATTAATTCTAATGGTTTTGATTTAACAAGAAATTCACAAATTACTGAAATTGGTTCATTATTTGATTCTTTACAGGTACAGGAAGGGATTGGCTGGAAACCCAAAATTGACAAACTTCCACCTTTATATGATGAGCCTATGGTGTCAAGTGTAAATGAGGCTCCTAAAGTGAAAGTGAAATTGTTCCCTAAGTCTTTGCTAAATAGTGAAGTTGACACTTCTCATGTGGTATCCATTTCTAAACCCAATTATTTTCAGGGAGAAAATTATTCAAAGACTTTTCAGCATTTAGGTGACTTCTATCCCACTCGTTATAATTTTGTTCCAACATGTCTCTCATATTTTTCTTTTATAACACATTGAGGACAATGTTTCATTCAAGTTGGGGGGGGAAGTGAAATTATTTTTGGCAATTTGTTAGTTTGTAAATTTTATTTTATTTTATTTTATTTTAAAAAAAAATTTAAAAATTTAAAATAAAAAAAAACAAAAAAAAACCTCTATGCTTGTTGTCATCGAAATACATTTGCATTAAATTGAGATTTGATATTCATGCATGAGTTTAAAATTGAGAACACTTGAGCGATACGATAACTAATCCAGTCTTTAGTCTTTTTCATTTATTTCTACTTAATGAATGATTTATGAGCTAAGCTTTGAAAAATTCACACTCACACTAATGATTTATGAGCTAAGCTTTGAAAATACGATAACTAATCCTGAAAACCCTCACGAGACTACAACTCGTCCACTAGGGCAACCTAGGGGTTTAAAGGCTTATTGCATACGCTAAAAAAAATAAAAAAAAAAGCATGTGTGACTTGTTTAGCTTTGTAGCCTTTTTAACTCGAGTTATTAAGCTCATCGGGGTGTTTCAACACCTAATGCCTTAAAGCCTTTGTGTTTGAGAGTCATTGGCCTAACACTCGCTACATGGGTTAATTAGAAAGCTTAAGGGAGCTAAACATTGCACAGTCCACATAATAGCATGTATATATTTATTATTAAAAAAAAAATCTAAGATAGCAAGGATGGTGTGATTATGATTGAATTTTTGTCTTCTCAACTGTGTTAGTTCACTTTACACCAAAGAAAGCAAATGAAAAGTTTATTAATGGTGATAAATGACTTTGACTTTAGACTGGGAGAACTTAAAGTTTTGGATTTGTGTTCGCTCTTTTAAATTTGTTCATGAATTGAGAATCTTAGTTTTTGAGCTTTAACATTCTTGATGATGATTTGGCAGGAGAGTTACTTAAAATTTCAGATGTTTGTGGGTATCATCCCTGTAAACCCTCACGAGACTACAACTCGTCCACTAGGGCAACCTAG
>NW_018921913.1:74537-86148 GCF_002207925.1 Prunus avium
ACCAAGCTCCTCAAACTCTATGAGCTCTCTCCTTCCTCCATTTCTTTTATAGTCTTAATTTATGTTTTAGTTTTTATGGGGAACTAACTCCCTAGCTAAGGCTAGGGGGAAAGCTTTTAATATAAGTGTGTAATTTTTATTAGTTTGATCCAAACTTAAGCTTTAATGTGAATTTGTAGTTTTTTGTTCAAATGGAATTTGTAGTTTTCTTTTTAATTAATTGATGAATGTTTGATAATCTATTTCATGGGTTCAATCATGTTTTTCCCATTGTGTAGTAAAAACTTTCATGCTTTTAAAAGAGAAGAGAATTACTAAAGATTAATAGAATTTTGATGAAGATTATTTTTTGATAGTTTGTTGTCAATGGCACAAGTTATGCTTACAATACTTCTAAAGGAAATTAAAAAGAGCTTTAATTATTTTGAACAACTACAATGGAAAATATTTTGTGGATCAAATTATTAAGAGTTGCATGTTTATGTTAAAAGTGGAACCCCAATGCTTTAGTGTTTTAATCAATTAAATTTTCTCTAAATCAAATCTTGCATAAATCTACTTTTCAATCATAATTGTTCTTTTTCAGCTATGCTATCTTTACACCGCTCTCTGTGGATATGACACTCGGACTTCCGAGCTACACTGCTATACGACACCTCCCTTGGGTTTTGCAAAGTGGTGCGAACAGTCACCTTACAAAGTCCCTCACCTTTCCATCAAGAATGTTTCTGTCTTTCTGCTATTATTGCTGCATGCTGTTATTTTCATATTCTGGAGCTTGCTATGAGATACATTTATGACCCATTTAAACATGATGTTTTATCATTTTTTTCCATTTCCTTTTTACTTGCAGATATTTCCAAGGCATCCCGGAGGCTGTTTCAGAGTCTGATCAAAGAGGTGGTTGTGCATGCTGAATTTATTTGAGCAATTCACCTCTAATGCTGGGCTGCCTAAATTTTCCATTTTTAATGCTCCCGATTCATAGCCATTGTTTGTACACGCTGTATACTAAGTTATTTCTGTTTAGCCATGCTTTGACTTTTGCCATTTTGACTTTGTGGAAAGTAGTCCTGTTTTTGTCAGATGAACTCCAAGAAACCTCAAACTGTTGGAACCCCTTTTCGGATTGTCTCACCACGAGCAGGGGCGGAACTAGGTAGAGGGCTACCATGGGCTTTAGCCTAGGTAGCCTTTTTATAAAATTAAAATATATTACATGTATTTTAATGTTATTCATCTCATAAAAATTTAGTAGCCCACTCATATGTAGCTTTGTAACTTATTATTCACTCAATTTTGTAGGCCTATAATCATCTTATATTTAATTTGTTTGCTCAATTAGGAAACATAATCTCTTAATAAACCCTCATGATTTTAACTCTCAACCTTTTACTATTTTATCCCAATGTATGCTTTTATTTCTAGAAAAACTAGAGAAACAGTAAGTACCCAAACAAAACTTGGTCCTTAGATTTTAAGCTAATAACTTTAGCTAGCTCACCCATTGAAAAATTCCTGGTTCCGCCCTTGACCACGAGTTATTGCTTCTACTTTCGAAACGGAATCGATGCTTCTAGTTTTGACTTGTGAGAATCAACTTCATGGAATCTTTAAATTAACTTTTGGGTAACAGTTACTTATGTGGTCTTAAGCTATTATCTTTGGTTCTTCCTTATAACTTTTGTTTTCTTGTGTCCCAAGTATGTGGATTTCATGTTTATTATACAATATTTGAGTTTAATTCAGCAAACCCTCCGTTCAAATGCATTGTCATCTCCCTTTCTCTCAGCTGTTTCTCATGCTTGTCCAAAATTACTTCACATTTTGGTTTTTTTCTTTTGGGTCTTTCGAGCAAATTTTCTTTTATATTTGTAAGCTGAAATTGGCATACCCCTCTATATCTTAAACTAAACTTCAGACTGTTATCGTACGTCATCATGTGTGCAAAACTTCGTATGAATATATGAGTTGCGCCACTATGAAAGTCGCGCTATTAACATATTCAAGCGTCCTCTTTAGATTGAATACAGCTATAAGATTATTATTTACCTAACTATATTAGAGGACAATATTTTGTGCTTTTTTTTTTTTTTTTTTTTTTATGTAAGTGATATGTTGGAAAATTGGCTCACCTAAAGGATGCAAGGAGGTGAAGTTTGGAGCAAAGTGATCGATTGCCCATCACATTCGATTGATTGGTTTTTAGCTGAGAGGATTAGCTGCCGAAGAATTGAGAACAATCGATCGCTCTTGTCCAGAGACGTTCAGAAGCTCTTCCTCTTCAAAGCGATTGATCACCTATAACAAGCGATCATTCAGAAGACTTTTCCACGTGTTTTCAGGCCTCTCTCCATGTGCTTTGTCTCTCCATTTCAATGCAACGACTACCTATTCATTTATGAGGTCTAGGGGCATTGGCTATTTGCTGGGAGAGCTAGGAAGGCACTTATGGATGTTTGTTGACTTGTTTCAAGGCTTCCCACTCTTTGGCTTTATGAAGGGTGGTTGAATGTTGGGTGTGCAGTTGGAGGAGCTTCCCTCCCAAGTTCAAAGGCTAATCTACACCAACATTATAAAAGGGAGTTGATGCAAGAAAGTAAAGAAGCTGAGGGCAAGTGAGTAAGCCAAGAAAGCCAAGAAGAGAGAGTTCAAGAGTTGGAGTCTTGTAAGTCTAGAAATCAAGGAGAGGAAACTAAGTGAGAGAATTCACAAGTACATTAAGGGTTTGAGCTATGGGTTAGAGGGAAAAGAGACCTTGGGGAGATAATAGAGTTCTAAGGAGGTTTCTTTGTAAACCAAAGGTGTAACTTATTCTTTCATTAGTGAATTTTCTCAAGGGGATCACCAAGAGGACGTAGGCATAGCCGAACTCTTATAAAATTTATGTGTTCTTTGTGTGCTTGCTTATTTTTTTGAGTGTGTGAGTGTTTAATTCATCCTTGTGAGTTGTGAGGGTTTGTTACGTAGTCCATTGAGAACAAGATCAAAGGGAGTTTCCGCACAACATGATATTGGTGGCGGGGAAATTGAACGTAAGACCTCTAGTGTAGGAATAATGCTCTTAACCAGCTATAAGGTCATTATTTAATAGATTATACTGCGAAGAAATTTAATAAGACTAATAGCTTGATTAAGGCCCTGAGTGTTATTTCGAAAGATCAAATTATTACTATGATGCCAAATTTTCCAACATATGGTAAAGAATCCTTTAAGAAAAGAAGGTGAAACCTGATGCCATTGGGACATGATCCTCTACATTAGCACGTGGGGTTTCATGCCAAAATCTTGTAAAATGGACCAGAATTGTTGTGCCTAATTACAATCCTGCATAATATGATTTGGGATTCAATAAAGTTATGACAGAAGGATAACATTGTAAATTTGGCAAAAGGTTTGACAAAAAAATAAAATTTGCTGAAAGGGAAAATCCTTGATGCTTTAAAATGTCGACATTATTGATTGATCGATTTACCAAGAAAGCAACTATTGAAATAATTGGCCTGACAAAAGCAAAAGAAACCGTGTGCTCTCACTACGGTAACTACACGGTTTCCAACTTTACTCTCTCCTCTCTCTCTCTGCTCGCTACTTATCTCTCTCTCTGTGTATCTCTTGACTGAGGCTGTTAGCTTTGCTTCTTGTTGTTGGATTCTTGGCTGATCTTGAGAAGTACTTTTTCTTTGTGAGTTTCTGGTTGGCTTGCTGGTCTTGTGCTTGTTGTCTTACCAATTCTATCTGGCTTTGTAATTTTTCTTTTGGTGTTCAGGTAACATTAAGCTAAAGCTGCTGCCGTACTTTGTCTCCATTTCCATAATTTCTTTGTTCAGGTAACATTAAGATAAAGCATTTGCAGTTTTTAGTTGAGATGGCATCATATTTTTGTTTCAAATGTTGAAATTGCTGCATAGCATGATTATATGTTGAATTTCTCTGTTTCTCTCTGCTGAATTGGAAGTACAAAGTAATGTTCTCTTGTTTGCTAAGATGGACCATACTTTGAAAGTATGACGACATAACATATAATATGGTCCAAATTGACATGTTTGCTGAGTTGTTGTTTCCTTTTCTTTTGCTCTGAAACTTGTTTTGCTGCTTATATGCCTTCAACGCCCGTATTTTTTCTCTGGTTCATTAAATCTTCGTTTACCCAAAACAAAAACCTCTTCAAAGTTCAATCCTTTTCATTTTTCAAGCCATTTATGATCATCTTTGCATTTATTCAGTCGAGTGTTTGGATTTTTGTATATTTAATTAGGGAACTTCTTGTTTCATTGAGTAGTCTTTGCAGCAGCAGCAGCAGCAGATTGCCAATGGCGTTGAGCACCGAAAGAACCTCTGCCTTTCTTCCTTCAGCTGATCAATCGGCTCCTCATCAATGGAACCACGATGTGTTTTTGAGTTTCAGGGGTGTAGACACTAGAAACAGCTTTGTCTCCCATTTATACCATGAATTGCAGCACATGGGCATTAAAACATTCAAGGATGATCCAAAGCTTGAAAGAGGGACAACTATTTCTTCAGAGCTCTTCAATGCAATCCAAGAATCAAGGCTTGCAATCATTGTTCTCTCGCAAAACTATGCTTCTTCTTCCTGGTGCTTGGAGGAACTTACAAAGATTCTCCAATGCATGAAATCCAAGGGCACAATTCTGCCAGTGTTTTATAATGTGGATCCCTCTGATGTAAGAAAACAAAGCGGAAGTTTTGCAGGCGCGTTCGTTGAGCATGAGAAAAGGTTTAGGGAAGACATAGAAAAGGTGATGCACTGGAGAGCTGCTTTAACAGAAGTTGCCAATTTATCTGGGTTGGATTCAAAGAATGAGTAAGCACGAATTAGCAATTTCCACATGTCTTAATAAGACCCATACTTGGGTTTTTTGTAAGCCAGTTTTCACTTTGTTGTACCTTTAGACCTTGTTATATCTATGGCTTATACTTTTGACTTAATCATTGTTCTTCCTTGTAGGTGTGAAAGAAAGCTCATTGAAAAGATTGTTGAATGGGTGTGGAGCAAAGTGCATCGCACATACAAATTGTTAGATTCCACAGAGTTAGTAGGAATTAAGTTTACACCTGAGCAAATAGACTTGCTTTTAGCTCCTTCAGATGATGTTCGTTTTATAGGGATATGGGGGATGGGCGGCATTGGCAAGACAAGCATTGCTAAGCTAGTTTATGAGAGCATTTCTATTCATTTTGAAGTTAGCTGCTTTCTTGCTAATGTTAGAGAGGTTTCTGAACGTGGTCATCTTGTTGATCTACAAAGACAGCTTCTTTTCCCGATCTTGAAGGAGCAAATTATTCGAGTTTGGGATGAACAGTGGGGTACCTATTTCATTAAGAATTGCTTATGTAATAAAAAGGTTCTTCTCATTCTTGATGATGTGAATGAATCAAGCCAACTAGAGAAATTGGTTGGAGAAAAGGATTGGTTTGGCAAGGGGAGTAGAATCATCATTACAACTAGAGATGAACGGTTGCTAGTTAAGCATGATATGCAGATATCATACAAGGTAGAGGGATTAGGTGATGATGAGGCTCTTGAGCTCTTTAGTCGGAACGCCTTTAAAAAAATTGAACCTGAGGAAGGTTTTCAGGAATTGTCTAAGTGCTTTGTAAATTATGCTAGAGGCCTTCCATTAGCTCTTAAAATTTTGGGATGCTCTATGTATAAGAGAGATCGAGATGAATGGAAAAGTGAGTTGGATAAGCTACGGAAAATTCCTGAGTCAACAATTTTTGATTTGCTCAAACTAAGTTATGATGGACTAGATGAGATGAACAAGAATATATTTCTTGATATTGCATTTTTCTATAAGGGAAAGGGCAAGGAGGAAGTAATTGAAATACTAGATAGTTATGGCGTATGTGGTCGTATTGGGATAAATGCTCTCATTCATAAATCGCTTTTAACTATCGTCCGAAACAACATTGTTGAGATGCATGATTTGATACAAGAAATGGCATTGGAAATTGTTCGCCAAGAGTATCCTGAAGAGCCTGGTGGACGCAGTCGATTGTGCCATCATAATGACATTTCTCATGTATTTCTAAAAAATACGGTAAGAAGTTACGTAGAAAATATTATTTTGTGTGTTTTTTTTTTGAAGAAATATGATTTCTTTCTAACTCAATTTTAGACTTGAATATGGAATTAGCTTTTCCTTTACTATTCTTTATTACAGGCAACTAACAAAATTCAAGGCATCACCTTAAGGATGGCGGAACTTGAAGTGGTGGATTGGAATTGTGAAGCATTTTCTAAGATGCTTAACCTGAAATTTCTTGAATTTGATAATGTGATCATTTCTTCAAACCCCACATTTCTTCCTAATTCCTTAAGAATTATGAAATGGAATTGGTATCCTTCCAAATTTTTCCCATCAGATTTTCAACCAATTTTCCTTATTAGAGTTGAGATGCGTCACAACAAACTTGTTCGGCTTTGGGATGGAAGAAAGGTAAGATTATTGACCCTATGCCATCTTACAAATTTTTTGAAAAAAGTAAAAGTTTTTTCGGTCGCTAATTATATATTCTACTTTGTTTTCTGAATTGTACAGGACTTGCCCAACTTGAAATATATGGACCTCGGTTACTCTAAAAACTTGGCAACAACCCCAAATTTCACTCGCATTCCAAAACTCGAGGAGTTGAATCTTGAAGGGTGTGAGAAATTAGTTGAGATTCATCCGTCAATTGCAGATCTCAAATGGCTAAAAAGGTTGGATTTTGGTGGTTGCTCAAAAGTAAAAAAGATTCCAGAATTTTCAGGAGAAATGAAAAATTTGTTAATGCTTAATTTAGGGGGGACGTCCATTGAGAATTTACCTTCATCAGTTGGATGTCTTGTTGGCCTTTCTGCTTTGCATCTAAGCAATTGTAAAAATCTCTTGGGTCTTCCTAGTGCAATTTGTAATTTGAAGTCTCTTGCATGGCTTCTGGCGAATGGATGTTCAAATATTGAGGAACTCCCAGAAAACTTGGGGGAGATGGAGTGTTTAAAATGGCTTCGTTTGGATGGAACTGCTATAAGACAGCTCCCACGCTCTATTGTTTGTTTGAAAAATCTGGAATATCTACTTTTGAGTGGTTGTGGATCAGAGGCTAATAAATCAAGGTTTTGGTGGGGCCTTCCCGGCTTATCTCAAAGAAAAGATTTTGTGATGGGTTCGCTACATGGTTTATGGTCTTTAACGGAATTGGATCTGAGTGATTGTGGTCTTTGTGAAGGGGATCTTCCCGGAGATATTGGCTGCTTATCCTCTTTACAAGAATTAAAGCTTAGTGGAAACAATTTTTTTACTCTTCCTGCAAGCATTAGATATCTTTCTAAGCTTAAGTCATTTTATGTGGATAGGTGCCAAAGGCTTCAACAATTTCCTCATCTTACATCAAATTACTTAGTATATATAGACATAGACGATTGCACTTCCTTAATAATGTTTCCAGGTCTGCCAACGTGGAATGGAAACATAAGAAATTATGATGTTAAGTTGAGTTGTGTGAATTGCTTTGGATTGGTTGAGAATGAAGGCGGCTGCGATAGTTTAATACTTGGAGTGCTATGGAGATTCCTTCAGGTTCTCTCTTTCTATCTGTCTCTCGTTGTTTGCTATAGTAGTAATAATAATAATTAACAAGTTACTAACCTATGCATGGTACAGGTACAAGTTGGCCAATTAAACATTGTAACTCCTGGAAGGAGAATTCCAGAGTGGTTCAAAAATCAAAGTGTGGGAGATTCCTTAATTGTGGAGCTACCTCCGGATTCTTGTAGCACCTGGATGGGGTTTGCTTTATGTGTTGTCTTTGAAGAAGATCACCCAAATCCAGCTCATGACCTTTCTGAATTTCATTATTTTACAATTGACTGTTCCTCCGGAGAAAAAGAGCTTGCGTATGTTTGGTTAGAGATAGGGCATGTTGTGTCAGATCACCTTTGTGTATTTTATGTGTCTCGTGAGGATTGGAATAGGCAATGCAGTCAGATGAAGATTTTATTCCAAACTTATTATGAGAATCGTGCTAGGCCCTTAGACAGAAGAAATTGCTCGAGTATAAAGAAGTGTGGGTTGCGTTTGGTGCACGAGCAAGACGTGGAACAACTCAACCAAATCATGATGATGAACCAAGCCATCAACATCAGCATTACTGCTTCTCCTCGCAATTCAGCTGATGCAAGTGCAAGTGGTAGCTCTCAACAAAAATCTCTCCGCTGCAAGAAAAGCTATGCTCTTGCCAAAGGGTTTTTAACAAAACTTGTAAAGATTTTCTCCCTCTTTTTAACAACTGCAGTTTTTATGAAATCTTTCAACAATGGTGAAAAATGGGAGTGCTTAGGACTTTTGATTTGGAGGGTAACCACTTTGATTTCCTACTTAGGCCTTGCCCCCTCTTATTTTTCACTATTGTTAAAAAGTTTAATCAAAAGTGTTGTTCTTAAGAGAGGAGCTAAATTTTTGCTAACTTTGTTAAAAACTCCTCCTCCTCAAGTGTCTGCACATAAATACTTGAAAGGCCAATAATGCTCTTCTCACAATTGATATTGTTAGTAAGTCACCGCCGTCTGTCTCCCAGCACTAGATCTGTACTTCTATGCTGCAATGTACATACATTTTGCTGTGATGTAAATCTTGTTTTGTTACTCCAATCGCTCATAAATAGGACATATTGTAACTTTTTTTCCAGCATTGATAGTGTATAAAACCAAGAGTGCTGTTGAAGCATTGAGAATTGATCTGATCTTCAATTGCTTTGTTGGAACTCCTCCCTTGTCTGCTTAATTGATCGTGTCTTTGATAGTTTGTGCAATCTCTTTCAATATGCAGTCTTCTCTTATTTATTTAGCATATCTTAGTTTTAAATAAATTATGCAACATACTGGAATTATGAGAGGTTCATTAATAAATATCACAATATGTTGATTAGAATTGGGCAGTGCTAGTTGTATCTTGAATTAAACTGTAGTATTTAACTTTTAGGAATATGTGGTTGTTAAACTCAGTGTCTCATAAAATGATCAAAACCTATAAGATGAATCCTGCAGGTTCTTTAGGGAAACTTTTGCCATTTTGTTAGATGAACTCCAAAAAACCCCAAACTGTAGGAACCCATTTTGGATTGTCTCACTATGAGTTATTTCTCCAACTTTCGAAATGAAATTGATGCTTCTAGTTTTGACTTGTGAGAATCAACAATTATGTTAACTCATTCATTATTGAAACTGGTCTTATTATATATTTATTATTATTATTTCTATTTGGGGACAAACACTCAACAAAATGGACAGTTAGTTTAAAAAACTGAAATTCAGGACACCATGGCAAACGTATTTTGTGGGTTGTGTAGAACTGAGGATTCTCGGATATATTAACCCATGCTGCAGTGGGTTCATGTTGAATATCACACTACAAGTTGTAAGCATTCAAAGAGCAGCAACTTTGAGCTAGCTTAAATAGTTGGCCCTCCAACATGGATGAGTCCCTTTCCCACAATGATGGAGCCCATGCATCCTCATATTCTCGTTGCAGGCGCGGTGGTTGGATCATTTTCCCATTCATCATCGGTCTCTCTCTTTCTCTTGATCTCTGTTCTTTTAGTTTGTTAACTCATTCTAGTGATTGTCGAAAATAATATTAGAGTTATAATTCTCATAATGCTATTTTAGACACACAACATTGACCACCTTAGCTGACCACCTTATTTGGCAATTGATGTGTCAAGTCATGTCAATTAATGAAGGTTGCCATGTGTATTCTATTTTTTTATTTATTCTCTTTTCAATAATCCTTTAAAAAAAAAAAAACTGAAATAACAAATTAAAAAACCCTAGCGTCCTTGGTAAGTAGCCTCATGTATGTTCTCAACTCTTCCTCGCATCTCCAGCACTCCCCGTCTCCGTTGTTGTTGCACTGTGATAAGAGTATTGCTAGAACGTGGCTGAGAGTTGGAGTCCCCTCAATTACCTAGATATATAACATTTATATATATTATTTTGGCAGTGCTTATTATTTTGCTTACCAAAGGTAGTTGCAGCAGTCCTAACAATGGGGCTGTTAATCCTTCCAAGGTCAGTCGCTTTGTCTCAACCATGTTGCATGAGGGATTGCTTATTTAAACAGCCAACTTTGTTCTTGTCTATCATGATTCATCACAAACCCGTTACTCTCTCCTAATTGGTTTTCTCTTTATTGTAAGAATATACCTAATGTATAAGTGCTCCTGAATTACATACACATACCTATATACAATATTAATTTAATTGGTATTATACTGCATATGTATTACAGGAAGTTTATATTAATATTTTGAATTATTTAGGATGGAAGAATCTTCAAGAATCCATTCAAATTTGGAGATTAGTAAAGAAAATGATGAGGTTGAGATTGGTGAGATTGGATTGGAGAATACAATGAGCCCAGAAGAAACGACACAAGAACCTAAGGTAAATATGATTTTTAACACAACTGATGAGGTGCTTATTATAAAAAATATGCAAACCGAGTAGATTTCCCAATGAAGAAGAGATCATCAAAGAAAGGAGTGTTGTGGGGAGTTGAAATATATGATTTATCATGTTCTTGATCAGGGAGCCCCACAAAGTACTGCAAGCAATGTCCTAAAGCCATATCCAAACATAAAATGCAATTGCTAGGCTCAACTTAGGGCAGTTATATGCTTGGATGGAAAGTGGAAAGTGAACTCGATCAAACTTGATCATAATCATGGATTGAATCCAAACAATGCTTGATATTTTCGAATGAATCGTGCAATAAGTTCGAACATGAGTAGGATGGTTATCATCCAATCAAAAAGAACCACATTCAAAGAAACGCCAATACTGATCCAAAGAACCAAAACATATACTTCAATGAATTTCCTTTCAAAAATATATGCGTATATACACTTATTCATTAGTGAGCATTTACAAGCAAGACAGAGAAACTTATCCGCAATTGTAGGAAAAGAAAATAAAACAAAACTTGGGGTTGCAGAATTTGGACTTGTAAAATCACTCAATTTCCTTGTCATTGTAGACCAAGGTCTAAAATATCGATGGTTTCGAAAATATCAATAGTCCAAAACCACAGAAATTTCAGGATATTATCGATATCGATAAAAATTGAATAAAAACCACTGAAATTGTAAGAAAAACTTGGAAAGTTTTCTTGAAACTTTGGAGGATGTTTATTTAGTCAATTATCTATTACTTTATCACAAAAAATTGGAAGGAAATGCATTGCATGATGGGTTTAACTGATTTAAGTTGATTATATAGCGAGACGACTGATGTGATTAATTGCAAGTGGACAATATCGCTCAAATTAATATAGTAGTAAGTAGAGTATCGTTCCAACAGGGATCAAGTAATCTATTAAATACTAGAGTGATTTATTTCAAATTATACTTGAATTAAACGAAAAGAGAATTATGATGATTAAAATCTAATTAAGCAAGCAAAATAAATTGAGATTAAGGAAATAATGTAAAAGATGAAAACAAAGATAATAAAGCACTAGGGCATCGATTTCACCTAGCTAATCCCACCCAAATCCTTCTAGCTTGTTAATCCTAATTACCTAACATGTTGATAATCGTTTTCCCT
>NW_018921913.1:90486-178618 GCF_002207925.1 Prunus avium
CAGTTCTGCCTGTGTTTTATAATGTGGATCCCTCCGATGTGCGAAAACAAAGCGGCAGTTTTGCAGGGGCGTTCGCTGAGCATGAGAAAAGGTTTAGGGAAGACATAGAAAAGGTGAAGCGCTGGAGAGCTGCTTTAACAGAAGTTGCCAATTTATCGGGGTTGGATTCAAATAAGATTCAGTAAGCAACTTCTCCATATATACTTGGGTTTTTCGTAAGCCAATTTTCACTTTGATGTACCTTTAGACCATTGTTCTTAATCATTGTTCATTGTTCATTGTTCTTCCTTATACTTTTGACTTAATCATTGTTCTTCCTTGTAGGTGTGAAAGAAAGCTCATTGAAAAGATTGTTGATTGGGTGTGGGGGAAAGTGCATCGCACATTCAAATTGTTAGATTCCACAGAGTTAGTGGGAATTAAGTTTACACGTGAGGAAATGGATTTGCTTCTAGATCCTACAGATGATGTTCGCTTTGTAGGGATATGGGGGATGGGAGGCATTGGCAAGACAACCATTGCTAGGCTTGTTTATGAAAGCATTTCTATTCATTTTGAAGTTAGCTGCTTTCTTGCTAGTGTTAGAGAGGCTTCTGAAGGTAATCGTCTTGTTGATCTACAAAGACAGCTTCTTTTCCCTATCTTGAAGAAACAAATTACTCGAGTTTTGAATGAAGACTGGGGGACCCATTTCATTAAGAATTGCTTATGTAATAAAAAGGTTCTTCTCATTCTTGATGATGTGAATGCATCAAGCCAACTAGAGAAATTTGCTAAGGAAAAGGATTGGTTTGGTAAGGGGAGTATAATCATCATTACAACTAGAGATGAACGGTTGGTTAAAAAGCATGATATGGAGATATCATATAAGCTTGAGGGATTAGGTGATGATGAGGCTCTTGAGCTCTTCAGTCTGAATGCCTTTAAAAAATTTGAGCCTGACGAAGGTTTTTGGGAATTGTCCAAGTGCTTTGTAAATTATGCTGGAGGCCTTCCATTAGCTCTTAAAATTTTGGGATGCTCTGTGTATAAGAGAGATCGAGATGAATGGAAAAATGAATTGGATAAGCTACGGAAAATTCCTAAGACAGAAATTTTCGATTTGCTCAAAATCAGTTTTGATAGACTAGATGAGACGAACAAGAATATATTTCTTGATGTTGCATTTTTCCATAAGGGGAAGGAAAAGAATAAAGTAATTGAAATACTAAACATTTGTGATCGTTGTGGTGGGATAAATGCTCTGGTTGAGAAGTCGCTCTTAACTATTGATATTTCAAAGCACGTTCACATTGTTGGGATGCATGATTTGATACAAGAAATGGCATTTCAAATTGTTCATCAAGAGTCAACTGAGCCTGGTGGACGCAGTCGATTGTATCATCGTAACGACATCATTCATGTATTGATAAACAATACGGTAAGAAATGTAGAAAATACCAATTTTTTATTATAATAAATGTGATTTCTTTTTCATTCAATATTAGTCTAAAATGTGGAATTAACTTTTCCCTTGCTATTCTTTATTACAGGCAACTAACAAAATTCAAGGCATTGCCTTAAGCATGGCAAAACTTGAAAAGGCGGATTGGAATTGTGAAGCATTCTCTAAGATGATTAACCTGAAATTTCTTGAAGTTGATAATGTGATCATTTCCTCGATCCCCAGAATTCTTCCTAATTCCTTAAGAATTATGAAATGGAATTGGTATTCTTCCAAATATCTCCCATCAAATTTTCAACCGAATAAACTTGTTTCACTTAAGATGCAGTGCAGTGAACTAGTTCGGCTCTGGGATGAAAGAATTGTAAGATTGCTGACCATATGCCATTATATATTCTACTATAAGTTTTCTTGTTGCTAATTATATATTCTACTATTTTTCATGTAATATTGTACAGGACTTGCCCAATTTGAAATACATGGACCTTAGTTGGTCTCTAAACTTGGCAACAACCCCAAATTTCACTGGCATTCCAGAACTCCAGGTGTTGAATCTTGAAGGGTGTGAGAATTTAGTTGAGATTCACCCGTCCATTGCATATCTCAAATGGCTTACAAAATTAATATTAGATGGATGCAAAAGTGTTAAGAGTCTTCCAAGTGAGGTAGAAATGGATTCTCTTGTGTCTTTCAGTCTTGAAAGTTGCTCAAAACTGAAAAAGATTCCAGAATTTTCAGGACAAATGGAAAATTTGTCAACTCTTAATTTAAACGGGACACCCATTGAGAAATTACCTTCATCAATTGGACGTCTTGTTGGCCTTACTATTCTGAACATAGGCAATTGTGAAAATCTCTTGGGTCTTCCGAGTGAAATTTGTAATTTGAAGTCTCTTGTAGGGCTCTGGGCAGATGGATGCTCTTACAGTGACGAACGCCCAAAAATCTACTGGTGGCCCGATTCAAAGATCAATATGCTGCCTAATAAATCAGAGCGTAAAAAATCAAGGTTTTGGGGGGGCCTCCAAAGAAAGGCTTTTGCGTTGGGTTCGCTACATGGTTTATGGTCTTTGAAGTATTTGACTGTGAGTGATTGTGGTCTTTGTGAAGGGGATATTCCCGTTGATATTGGCTGCTTGTCCTCTTTAGAACAATTAGTCCTTAGTCGAAACAATTTTGTTAGCCTTCCTGCAAGCATTGGATGTCTTCCTAAGCTTGTGACATTTTTCGTGGATGGGTGCCAAAGGCTTCAACAATTGCCCCATCTCCGCTTTGGATTGGTTGATAATGAAGGCTTCTGCGTTATTCGAATAGACACAGACAATTGCACTTCCTTAAAAATGTTTCCAAAGTTGAGCATAAAAAACGGAAGTTATGTTAACTTGAGTTGTGCGAATTGCTACGGATTGGTTGAGAATGATGGCTGCGATGATAGTATAATACTTGGAATGCTCAAGATTGCTCTGGATCGGAGATTCGTTGAGGTTCTCTCTCTGTCTCTCTAATCTCTCTTTGTTTGCTATAATAATAATAAATAATCAAGTTACTAACCTATACATGGTACAGGTACCTTTAATCAATTCTCTCTCGATTGCTCAGTATTGCTCTGGATTGGAGATTCCCAAGTGTATTCGCGTTTTGCAATTTGTAACACCTGGAAGTAGAATTCCAGAGTGGTTCAATAATCAAAGTGTAGGAGATTCCTTAATTGTGGAGCTACCTCCATGTACCACGTCGATTCGGATTGCTTTTTGTGCTGTCTTTGAAGAAGAAGGTGCCCCTGTGGTTCACCCAAATCCGCTTTATGACATTTCTACCTATTTTCAAATTGAATGTCGCTTAGGAGAAGGTGCCCCTGTGAGTAGTGATTACATTCAAAAAGGCCATTTTGTGTCACCTCACCTTTGGGTATCTTGTGTATATCATTATGGAGTCGACAAAAAATGCAGTCAGATGAAGATTTCATTCCAAACTTTTTATGACGTTCTTTCTTGCCCCTCGGACAGAATATATTGCTCAGGCATAAAGAAGTGTGGGTTACGTTTGGTGCACAAGCAAGACATGGAAGAACTCAACCAAATCATGATGATGAACCACTCCATCAACATCAGCACAAAAGCTACTTCTCCTCACAATTCAGCTGATGCAAGTGCAAGCTCTCACCAAAAATCTCTTTGCCGCAAAACCTATGCTCTTTCCAAATGGTTTTTAACAAAACTTGTAAAGATTTTCTCCCTCTTTTCAGCAACTTCAGTTTTTATGAAATCTTTCAACAATAGCGAACAATGGGGGTGCATAGGACTTTTGATTTGGAGGGTAACCACTTTGATTTCCTACTTAGGCCTTGCACCCTCTTATTTTTCGCTATTGTTGAAAAGTTTAATAAAAACTGTGATTCTTAAAAGAGCAGCTAAATTTTTGCGACCTTTGTTAAAAACGTCGCCTCCTCAAATGTCTGCACATAAATACTTGAAAGGCTAATGACGGTCTTCTCACCATTGATATTAGTAAGTTCTCATCAGTATCTTTTCTAGCCAGACATTTACCATTAGATTCATCACTTACTGTTTCGTGGATGACATTTGCCATTCATTTGAACAAAGTATCTGTTAACATACTACAAATCAGTAAGTATGTTCAGATAGACTTTTTATTAGACCTACCTGATCAAAAGTAGTGGCGTGCTTATTGGCTAGGTTCGCATGAAATTTGCACTTCAAGAGCTACAAGCTCTTTAGACCTAGCTTTGTTATAATGGTTTGATTCTTATTGACACAACTTAGATGACTATTTCAACTGCTATATTCTGTTGTGTGCAAGATGGAATAAGCCAACAAGAATTTTCAATCATAAGCTTCGCATTGAGATGGAATAAGCCAACAAGAATTTTCAATCATAAGCTTCGCATTGAGAATTGAGCGTATCTGCAACCGATCAATTGCTTTGTAAGGATTCCTATTTTGTCTGCTTCACTTCATCTCCTTGATAGTTTGTGCAATCTCCTTCAATTATGTAATCTTCTCTTATATTAGCATATCTAAGTTTTAAATTACCTTATGTAACATAATGGAATTCTGAGAGGTTCATTAAACCATCATATAAGCGAGCGTCGTCTTAGACGACAATTTTTCACCGTGGTCAATATGTTGAGTAGAATTGGGCAATGCTAGTTGTATCTTGAAATAAACAAACTATAATAACTTTTTTTATTATCAAAATATTTGGAGAACTGGATTTATGAATGAGTTGTAGGTGTCAATCTAGTCAAAATGATGTACTCACATTTCCACGAAAGCAGAGAATGACATTTTCACACTAGGGAAATCATTCTGGAGCTATAAGAAGACTGACATTACTACATATGCTATAGTGTATATTAAAGTTACAAAAAATTATTCTGGATCAACCAGGCTAAAAGGCAGTATGCAACAAACACAACCCAATCAAGCACAACTGAGGGCCGAACAAACAACCAATGTAATTCAAACCAGAAGTTATGGATCCAAAAGTTGACAGTGATTTTAATGTCATTGTCTTATATATACAATTAAGAACGAAAATAGAGATCCAAGTAGGATTGTAATGTGGAAGAGCATAAAACTTCAAACATTCAAGATTGAGGCAGATTTAGCTAACATGTACTTCTTGAATCAAAGTACCAAGATAAGAAAAAAGCTAGAACTCTTTATGCTGTTTTATTAAGTCCTATAAGCTAAAGGCATTTAAGGCATCAAGTAGTAGAAACATATTCCACAATACCGCTATATACATAGAAAAAAAAAATTGAAAAATAATGTAACTATTTATAAACCAGTTAATTTACCGTCTGGATGCATTTTATATAATGCATCGGTTGATAATCACCCATTTATCAATCTATTGTTTTGAATCTTAATGTTGCAACAAGATGATCTTAGGAATGTTGTTTCCGAGGTTTGGTATTTCAGAACCAATTTATCATCAAAATTCAGTTGATACTGAATCAAATTATTTTTAACAAAATTTGAGAAACAAAAAGGCCTTACAAGGGAAAGCATCAATGGCGCATTTCACCAACCATACTTTTTCAGCAAATCTCCGGTTCTCTTCCTCATCCGAGTAAAAATTATTACCACCAGAAATGTTCAATTTTTGGGAACTGTTCAATTTTTGGACCCACCGTGGAGGATCTCTCAAAACCAAGGTTATCAAGACGGTTATAACAGCTACTCCAAGCAAGATTTTTGTCATCGGTTGGATCAAGGAATCCTGCATTTAGAGAAGAATTAAGTAGGAAAACTAGTACCAAAAGACATATCACATGTCACTGCAACATTCCAATGTCTGCAACATAATGCATATCAAAGAATCTTGTGGCAAATAAATTGTAAACAGTCCACCTACAGAACATTCCTTTACATGAGAGAAAATCAAATTATTTGGCTTTTAGAAGGAAATGCGAGGGTGGAAAGACAAAAGATACAGGGGATCCGGATAGACTACTTATGAAATAGACAAAAGAACACATAAGAAAGTATGTGGTCACTACTACAAAAAGTACAAAAGACGACCATAAAACAACGACGGTAGATCAAAAAACCGTCGTATTTTAAAAGACGACGGTAATCACTAGTAAAAAAAAACCCTTGCGCGACCAACTTTTGTGCGACGAAAGCCAAAACTTCGTCGCTAAAAGTCTTACACGACTAAATTTTGCGCAACGAAACACAATCGTCGCCCAAAGTCACTTTGCGCGACGACAAAACATCGTCACACAAAGTCTTTGCAAAAATAAATAAAATAAAAAAATTATTTTTTAAAATCTTTGCATGACTTTGCGCGACCAATTACTAAACTTCGTTGCACAAAGTATTGCACTACCAAGTGTGATTCGTTGCGCAAAGTCTTTACAAAAATAAATAAAATAAAAAAATTATTTTTTAAAATATTTGCATGACTTTGGGCGACGAAGTACTGAACTTTGTTGCACAAATTATTGCGCTACCAAGTGTGGTTCGTCGCGCAAAGTCTTTACAAAAATAAATAAATTAAAATAAATTATTTTAAAAAATATTTGCATGACTTTGCGTGACCAATTACTAAACTTCATTGCGCAAAGTACTGTGCTACCAAGAGTGATTCGTCGCGCAAAGTCTTTACCAAAATAAATAAAATAAAATAATTATTTTTTAAAATCTTTGCATGACGTAATCCAAATATTTCGTCACCTAAACCAATTTATTTTTGTTTTTTTATTTTATATGCATAACACTTAAGAAATTAAACGGTATATATATTTATTAAGTAGCTTTAAATTTATTATTTTAGCTCGGATCGGATTTTTGTTAGAAAATTATATTATTGTAGTTCGAATTGGGTTTTTGTTAGAAAATATATATTTTAAATTGACGATCGAATTAGTTCATTGTATTCATATATGGTCAAGGAGTGTAGCTGTAAAAAATCATCAAAATCGAAATTGAAATAACCATTAAATCGTGATTTTTCATTTATAACCGTCGAAATGTTTTGTCCCATTACTTGATCTCTGAATGTTTGTTTTTTCCGATTTTTGGCGTATATGATCTCGAAGTATAAACAAACAAGTTTGACGGTTGGATCGTTGAAACTAGTTTCGTAGAATGCGTATACCATCAAAACAATATATTCACTAACAATTAAGAATTTATTTATACTTTTATTAAATATAACATAAGATTTTGTGGTATCCATTAGTGTAAATATTTTAAATTGACGATCGAATGCAGTCATTGTATTCATATAGGGTCAAGGAGTGTAGCTGTACAAAATCATCAAAATCAGAGTTGAAATAACCGTTAAATCTTGATTTTTCGTTTTTAACCGTCGAAATGTTTTGTCCCGTTACTTGATCTCTGAATGTTTTTTTTTCCAATTTTTGGCTTGTATGATCTCAAAGTATAAACAAACAAGTTTGATGGTTAGATCGTTGGAACTAGTTTCGTAGAATGCGTATGCCATCAAAACAATGTATTCACTAACAATTAAGAGTTAGTTTGATGGTTAGATCGTAGAACTAGTTTCATCTCATTGCCCATGACCGGACAATGACCAACTTGGACCCAAGACTCACACAACAGAACATCTTCCATGGTTGTCCATGTTGCTCCGGCTTCGATGGAAGATGCCATAAGATGGTGAATAAAAATGAAAATTGAAAGTGAAGAAAATTTTGTGTACAAAGTGAAAAATAATAGAAGAAGAAGAAAATGTGTGAGGATTTGGTGTTGAAAGTGATCAACATTGGTAGGTATTTATAGATAAAAATCCCAGAATTTTTTGGTACTTTTTTTTATAAAAAAAAATTGATTTGAGGGGAAAAAAATGATTGGAGCGACCAAAACACACCACGTGGCGTGTTACCGTTGGTGGACGTCAGGGTTGACGCCAGCCTGGCGTCAGCGCTGACGTCAGCTGCCTTCAGGCTCCAACTCGAGCTAGTTTTGCCTGCGAGCTGGCCCTGTCTCGTGGGACCCACGGCTTGCCCGGGCAAGCTTGGCCCGCTGGAAGCTCGCGCTTGGGCTTGGGCCCTGTCCTGCTAGGGCTGGGGGCGACAAATGGAAACGCTCTAAGCAAAGCTTGTTGCATGATTTTTTATCAACTCGAGGGGATGGAAAGTAGTTGCGTGCTTATTAGCCAAGTTCACATGAAATTTGCACGTCAAGATCTACAAGCTCATTAGACCTAACTTCGTTATAATCGCTTGGTTTTTATTGACACAATGAACTATAGCATTCTCAATAAGCTATTTATTTTCAATGTCTAAGTCGTAAAATGGTATTTTCATTAACTTTTTCTGTTAAATGTAGGGGCAAAATGGTATTTTTGTATTATTTTTGTATTATCTCAATAAGCTATTATTTTTGTATTAACATTTGCAATTTTAGTTTCTTTAGAGTTGTGCAGTACATATTGTTTCTTTAGAGTTGAATTACTCCGTTTCTCTCTGCTGAATTGGAAGTACAAAGTAATACCATGAAAAAATACATGTTCGAGACTATCTAAATTTCCCCGAAACTTGTTTTGTTGCTTATATTCCTTCAACTCCCGTATTTTTCCTCAGCTTTATTTACCCCCTAAAAAAGAAAATATCTTCAAATTTCAATCCTTTTCATTTTTCATTGAGTAGTGTTTGCAGAAGCAGCAACAAATTGTCAATGGCGTTGAGCACCCAGAGAGCCTCTGCTTTTCATCCTTCAGCTCATCAGTCGGCTCCTACTCAATGGAACTACGATGTGTTTTTGAGTTTCAGGGGTGTAGACACTCGAAATAGCTTTGTGTCCCATTTATACTACGAATTGCAGCACAGGGGCATAAAAACATTCAAGGATGATCCAAAGCTTGAAAGAGGGAAAACCATTTCTTTAGAGCTCCTCAAAGCAATCCAAGAATCAAGGCTTGCAATCGTTGTTCTCTCGCCAAACTATGCTTCTTCTTCCGGGTGCTTGGATGAACTTACAAAGATTCTCCAATGCATGAAATCCAACGGCACAGTTCTGCCTGTGTTTTATAATGTGGATCCCTCCGTTGTGCGAAAACAAAGCAGCAGTTTTGCAGGGGCGTTCGCTGAGCATGAGAAAAGGTTTAGGGAAGACATAGAAAAGGTGAAGCGCTAGAGAGCTGCTTTAACAGAAGTTGCCAATTTATCTGGGTTAGATTCAAAGAATCAGTAAGCAACTTCTCCATATATACTTGGGTTATGTCTATGGCTTATACTTTTGACTTAATCATTGTTCTTCCTTGTATGTGTGAAAGAAAGCTCATCGAACAGATTGTTGAATGGGTGTGGGGGAAAGTGCATCGCACATTCAAATTGTTAGATTCCACAGAGTTAGTGAGCAAATGGATTTGCTTTTAGATCCTACAGATGATGTTCGCTTTGTAGGGTGATGGGGGATGGGAGGCATTGGCAAGACAACCATTGCTAGGCTTGTTTATGAAAGCATTTCTATTCATTTTGAAATTAGCTGCTTTCTTGCTAATGTTAGAGAGGCTTCTGAAGGTAATCGTCTTGTTGATCTACAAAAATAGCTTCTTTCCCCGATCTTGAAGGAACAAATTACTCAAGTTTGGGATGAACAGTGGGGGACCTATTTCAGTAAGAATTGCTTATGTAATAAAAAGGTTCTTCTCATTCCTGATGATGTGAATGCATCAAGCCAACTAGAGAAATTTGCTAGGGAAAAGGATTGGTTTGGTAAGGGGAGTATAATCATCATTACAACTAGAGATGAACGGTTGGTTAAAAAGCATGATATGGAGATATCATATAAGGTAGAGGGATTAGATGATGATGAGGCTCTTAAGCTCTTTAGTCGGAACGCCTTTAAAAAATTTGAGCCTGTGGAAGGTTTTTGGGAATTGTGCAAGTGCTTTGTAAATTATGCTGGAGGCCTTCCATTAGCTCTTAAAATTTTGGGATGCTCTGTGTATAAGAGAGATCAAGATGAATGGGAAAGTGAATTGGATAAGCTATGGAAAATTCCCGAGTCAACAATTTTCGATTTGCTCAAAATAAGTTATGATGGACTAGATGAGGAGAACAAGAATATATTTCTCGATGTTGCATTTTTCCTTAAGGGGAAGGACAAGAAGAAAGTAATTGAATACTAGACAGTTGTGACCGTTGTGGTGGGATAAATGCTCTCGTTGAGAAGTCGCTCTTAACTATTGATATTTCAAACAACATTGTTGGGATGCATGATTTGATACAAGAAATGGCATTTAAAATTGTTCGTCAAGAGTCTCCTGAAGAGCCCGGTAGATGCAGTCGATTGTGTCATCCTAATGACATCATTCATGTATTAATAAACAATACGGTAAGAAGTTATGTAGAAAATAGCAATTTTTTTTTTTTTAAGGAAATATAATTTCTTTTAAACTCAATATTAGACTTAAATGTGGAATTAACTTGTCCTTTACTATTCTTTATTACAGGGAACTAACAAAATTCAAGGCGTCGCCTTAAGCATGGCAGAACTTGGAAAGGCGGATTGGAATTGTGAAGCATTCTCTAAGATGATTAACCTGAAATTTCTTGAAGTTAATAATGTGATCATTTCTTCAATGTCAATCCCCAGAATTCTTCCTAATTCCTTAAGAATTATGAAATGGAATTGGTATTCTTCCAAATATCTCCCATCAAATTTTCAACCGAATAAACTAGTTTCGCTTAAGATGCGGGACAGCAAACTAGTTGGGCACTGGGATGAAAGAATTGTAAGATAACTAACCATATGCCATCTCACGAATTTTTTGAAAGAAAAGAGTAGAAGTTTAAGTTTTCTGGTTGCTAATTATATATTCTACTGTTTTTCATGTAATAATATTGTACAGGACTTGCCCAATTTGAAATACATGAACCTTTCTGGCTCTCGAAACTTGGCAACAACCCCAAATTTCACTGGCATGCCAAAACTCCAGCGGTTGGATCTTGAAGGGTGTGATAATTTAGTTGAGATTCACCCGTCCGTCGCAAATCTCAAATGGCTTACACATTTAATACTAGATGAATGCAAAAGTGTTAAGAGTCTTCCAAGGGAGGTAGAAATGGATTCTCTTACATATTTATGTCTTGCGGGTTGCTCAAAACTGAAAAAGATTCCAGAATTTTCAGGACAAATGGAAAATTTGTCACATCTTATTTTAAAAGGGACGCCCATTGAGAAATTACCTTCATCAATTGGACGTCTTGTTGGCCTTACTTGTCTGAATGTAGACTATTGTGAAAATCTCTTGGGTCTTCCAAGCGAAATTTGTAATTTGAAGTCTCTTGAAAGCCTCCTTGCGGAAGGATGCTCACACAGTCACAAATGCCCAGAAAACTCGTGGGGCTATTCAAAGATCGGTATGCCTAACAAATCAGGGTTTTGGTTGGGCCTCCAAAGAAAGGCTTTTGTGTTGGGTTCGCTAGATGGTTTATGGTCTTTGAAGAGATTGGATCTGAGTTGTGAAGGGGATATTCCCGTTGATATAGGCTGCTTGTCCTCTTCAGAAGAATTAAACCTTTGTCGAAACAATTTTGTTAGCCTTCCTGCAAGCATTGGATGTCTAACTAAGCTTCGGAATTTTTATGTGGATGGGTGCCAAAGGCTTCAACAATTGCCCCATCTCCGCATGGATAATGAAGGCTTCTGGGTTTGCATAGGCACAAACGATTGCATTTCCTTAAAAATGTTGCCAAAGTTGAGCTTAAAAAACGGAAGAAGTAATGTTATGTTGAGTTATTTGAATTGCTCTGGATTGGTTGAGAATGATGGCTGCGATGATAGTATAATACTTGGAATGCTCTGGATTGGAGATTCCCTCAGGTTCTCTCTGTCTCTCTTTGTTTGCTATAATAATAATAAATAATCAAGTTACTAACCTATACATGGTACAGGTACCTGCATTCGATTGGCCCTATTTTGAAATTGTAACACCTGGAAGTGGAATTCCCTCTTTCGAAATTGTAATACCTGGAAGTAGAATTCCAGAGTGGTTCAATAATCAAAGTGTAGGAGATTCCATAATTGTGGAGCTACCTCCATGTACCATGTCGATTTGGATTGCTTTTTGTTGTGTCTTTGGAGCTACCTCATTCTACCTCTATTGATATTCTATGTCGCTCAGGAGAAGGTCACCCTGTGCAGAGTCTGGTGGCCATTGATAAAGGCCATCTTGTGTCACCTCACCTTTGGGTGTCTGGTGTACATCGTTATGTAGTCAACAAAGAATGCAGTCAGATTAAGATTTCATTCGAAACTTATTATAATGACGATTATGTCGATATTTCTTCGTCCTCAGACAGAATATATTGCTCGGGTATAAAGAAGTGTGGGTTCCGTTTGGTGCACAAGCAAGACGTGGAAGAACTACACCAAATCATGATGATGAACCACTCCATCAACATCAGCACAAAAGCTACTTCTCATCACAATTCAGCTGATGCAAGTGCAAGCTCTCACCAAAAATCTCTCTGCCGCAAAAGCTATGCTCTTTTCAAAGGGTTTTTAACAAAACTTGTAAAGATTTTCTCCCTCTTTTTAACAAGTGCAGTTTTTATCAAATCTTTCAACAATAGCAAACAATGGGGATGCATAGGACTTTTGATTTGGAGGGTAACCACTTTGATTTCCTACTTAGGCCTTGCACCCTCTTATTTTGAGCTATTGCTGAAAATTTTAATAAAAACTGTGATTCTTAAAAGAGCGGCTAAATTTTTGCCAACTTTGTTAAAAACGCCTCCTCAAATGTTTGCACATAAATACTTGAAAGGCTAATGACGGTATTCTCGCAATTGATATTAGTAAGTTCCCATCACTATCTTTTCTAGCCATACATTTACCATAAGTATGTTCAGATAGACTGAATTGTTTTTTATTAGACCTAGCTGATCAAAAGTAGTCAACTCAAATTTGGGGTCTTGATACAGGATTTGGAGCTGATCAAAAGTAGTTGCGTGCTTATTGGCCAGGTTAGCATGAAACTTGCACCTCAAGAGCTACAAGCTCATTAGACCAAGCTTTGTTATAATTGTTTGATTCTTATTAACACAACTTACGTTACTAATTCAACTCCTCTATTTTGTTGTGTGCAGGATGGAATAAGCCAACAAGAATTTTCAATCATAAGCTTAGCATTGAGAATTGATCGTATCTGCAATCGATCAACTGCTTTGTCGGGATTCCTACTTTGTTTGCTTCACTTCATCTCCTTGATAGTTTGTACAATCTCCTTCAATTATGCATATCTAAGTTTTAAATTACCTTATGTAACATAATGGAATTCTAAGAGGTTCATTAAACCGTCGTATAAGTGAGGTCGCCTGAGACTACAATTACAATTTTTCCCCATGGTCAATATGTTGAGTAGAATTGGGCAGTGCTAGTTGTATCTTGAAATAAACAAACTATAATAACTTTTTTTTATTAAAATATTTGGAGAACTGGATTTATGAGGTACTACATGATTTATGAATTAGTTATTAGTAGTAGAGAATTGGTCAATCTAGTCAAAATGTATGTACTCACATTTCCACGAAAGCAGAGGATGACATTACAAACATCCAATGTAATTCAAACCAGAAGTTATGGATCCAAAAGTTGACAGTGATTTTAACGTCACTGTAATGCAGAAAGAAAATATAGATCCAAGCAGGATTGTAATGCAGAAGAGCATGTACTTCTTGAATCAAAGTACCAAGTGAAGAAAAACGCTAGCACTTTTACGCTGTTTTATTAAGTCCTATAAGCTAAAGGTATTTAAGGCATCAAGTAGTAGAAATATATTCCACAATACCACCATATACATAGAAAAATAATTGAAAATTAATGTAACTATTTATAAACCAGTTAATTTACCGTCCGGATGCATTTTATATAATGCATCGGTTGATAATCACCCATTTATCAATCTATTGTTTTGAATCTTAATGTTGCAACAAGATGATCTTAGGAATGTTGTTTCTGAGGTTTGGTATTTCAGACACAATTTAAGTTTGTTGCTAATCAATTTATCTTTCAGTGCAGCTTGTCACCAATTTCAGTTATGACGACGTCCAAATGAGCATCACTTGCTTCATCGTCAAAATTCAGTTGATACTGAATCAAATTCTTTTTGACAAAATTTGAGAAACAAAAAGGCCTTACAAAGGAAAGCATCAATGGCACCTTTCACCAACCATACTTTTTCAGCAAATCTCCGGTTCTCTTCCTCATCCGAAGAAAAACTATTACCACCAGAGCAATGATCCAAGGAGGAAAATTTCCGCCAGAAATGTTCAATTTTTGGACCCACTGTGGAGGATCTCTCAAAACCAAGGTTATCAAGACGGTTATAACAGCTACTCCAAGCAAGATTTTTGTCACCGGTTGGATCAAGGAATCCTGCATTCAGAGAAGAATTAAGTAGGAAAACTAGCACCAAATGACATATCACATGTCACTGCAACATTCCGCTGTCTGCAACATAATGCATATCAAAGAATCTGGGGGCAAATAAATTGTAAACAGTCCACCTGCAGAGCATTCCTTTACATGGGAGAAAATCCAATTATTTGCCTTTTAGAAGGAAATGTGAGGGTGGAAAGACAAAAGATGCAGGAGATCCTAACAGACTGCTCATGAAATAGACAAAAAACACATAAGAAAGTATGTGGTGCACAACTTTCTGTGGTGCTGTGCTAATAGCAACAGTTTCTGACCCTAAAAATGAAAAACAGGCGAAGTACCCACCGTAACAATGCTGTGAAATCCTATTTCTTTTAGGAATATGTAGTTGTAAAACTCAGTGTCTATGATATAAATGAACAAAACCTATAAGATGAATCCTGCAGGTTCTTTACGGGATCTTTTGCCATTTTGACTTTTAGGAAAGTGGTCCTGTTTTTGTCAGATGAACGCCAAGAAACCCCGAACTATAGGAACCCATTTTGGATTGTCTCCCTATGAGTTGCTGCTTCAACTTTCGAAATGAAATTTATGCTTCATGTTTTGACTTGTGAAAATCAACTTCATGGAATCTTTAAATTAACTTTTGGGTAAGAGTTCCTTATGTGGTCTTGAGCTACTATCTTTGGTTCTTCCTTTAGCTATTGTTTTCTTGTGTCCCAAATATGTGGATTTTCATGTTTGTTATACAATATTTGAGTTTAATTCAGCATATCTTCAGTTCAAATGCATCTCCCTTTCTCTCAGCTGTTTCTCATGCTTGTTCATCTTCGCCTCTAATCTCTTCTCTTCAGTATCTCTGGATTTCCTATGGAAATATCCAAAATTACTTCAAATTTTGGGTATTTCTTTTGGGTCTTTTCATTAAATTTTCTTTTATATTTCTAAGCTGAAATAGGCATACATAACTGTTTATATCTCAACCTAAACCTCAGACTGTTATCGTACGTCATCATGTGTGCAAAGAGAATTTGAACTGCAAGCGTCCTCTTTAGATTAAACACAGCTATTAGGTTATTATTTACCTAACCAAATTGGAGGACAATATTTTGTGCCTTTTTTTTTTTGGTACAAGTGATATTGAGGGAGTGGAAATTGAACCTAAGATCTCTCGTGTATGGATAAATGCTCTTAACCAACTGAATGTCATTACTTAATACCTGATACTGAAGAGAAATTTAATATGACTAATGGCTTGATTAAGGGACGAAGTCTTATTTTGAAAGATCAAATTATTACTTTGATACCAAATTTTCCAACAAATGAAAAAGAATTCTTTAAGAAAAATGCTGGGAAATCCTACTGTTTAGGAATATGTGGTTGTAAAACTCAGTGTCTATCATATAAATGATCAAAACCTATAAGATGAATCCGGCGAGTTCTTTAGGTGAACTCAATAGTCAAAATCATATCCATGCTTAGGCTGCAAACCATGAAAATATAAATTGCCTTAATAAAGCATTCTCAATATGAAAAATTCTGCATTAAATGTCAAACACTTCTCTATCTATTCTATCTCACACTCAAATTCAGTATCTCTTATGACCACATTAAAGTTACATTTATTTCTACCCAATGCAACCAAATTTTCTCGGCAACTAAACAGAAACTTACTTCGATTAATTTCACAAATTGGGTTTTCATAAATTTTAAAAAAAAAAAAAAAGATATAGAAATGAAGTACCTTGGGCTCTCCGTCAATGTGAACCGTAGATCCATCTTTATAAGCCAGCATAGCCCTGCCGTTCCTGGGGTTAAACCGGATCGGAACGCCGCGACCGGACCCGGTATTGAAAGCATAAAGCGATTTGAAGCCGTATTTGTCGAGAATGTCTCGGACCTCCAACTGGTTCTGGTCCCAACCCCCGAGGCTCGTCCTGAACGTGTCGATCGGGCCTTTGCCTCGCCGATACAAGTAGACCTCCACTTCTGGAACCTTCGTCCTCGCGGTTTTCGGATTCGGATTCGGATTCCGGGATGACCTGTCGGATTTCGGGTCCGATTCCTCGATTTCGCCGACTCTGTTGGTATCTTCTTTGTCGTCCATCTTTGTTTCTGGGTTTTGATTTTCTTTCTGTGAATATGGATCCGAGTTTTGTGTTGTGCTATTTATAGATTTTGTGCTTGGAGACGAAGAGCGGAGGCCCCGCGAAGAATAAAGAGGTCAACGCGCACAACAATATCCAGAGCAGGCTGTTTCACTTTGGTGCTGATTGGAAATAAGCGGCTTTACCACCAAAATACTCTATTTCGCTTATTTAATACTCGTGATTAAAATAAGCTTTACTTTTTTTCTTTTTTTTTTATCAAAGTAAGATAACTTCATTGAATCAACAATGTCATAGTACAAAGGAAAACTGGACCTTAATAATGTAACAAATGTGGCCTCATTAAAACCTTGCCTTTAAAAACCCCCAAATGGGGAAAATCCAGTCAAGGAAAAAGAGTACCACTACATCACATCCAGCAGAAAATAATTAAGAAAATAATTTGTCACTGGCCAAAACATCAGAAATCCATAAAGGACCATCCTCTAACCAAACTTTGAAATCCTGAGTCAGAAGTCCCTGCTTAGCCAATAGATGAGCAACCTGATTACATTCCCGAGGAGCAAATTGACAGGAAATATGAGTAAAATGATTAAAAAGGCCCTTGACTTCATCGACTAAAATAAGCTTTACAAACACCCAGAAAAATTACAAAAAATAAAAATATTTTCAATTCTAGACTCTTGAGCGTGATTGAAAAAGGCCTCTTGTGTTGTGAAGAAGCTAGTTTTGTTAATCATTTATCAATATTGTAGATTATAAGATATTTTATTAAAATGACGAAATTACATTGATAGTATGAAAATATGTGAAATGTCGAAATGAATTGTCATTCTTTCTAGTTCGGTTATAAAAGATTTTAATCGTTATAGTTGTTCGACATATGGATATTATTTTGTTTCTCTAATTTGCAGAATTTTAAATTCACATCATTATTTTCGGACCGCACATGATTGGGATTATGTCCTGTTGAGTTGTATTGCATTTTTTTTCTTATAAATTTTGCAATTAGCAACAAGAGAACTGATCACCAAAGTAAGTTAGAGATTTTAGACTTGACAATTTACATTTAGGAGTCTCGTGGTTGGAAATTACAAAACCAAACTAAATTATTTTAAAAAGAAAACATGCAAAATAAAGGGAGAAACCCTAAACCCTAAACAAATACAAAATATCACTTTACATAGCATACATAGATATTAGTGTACCTTTCATACAACTGATAAATAAAACCCTAACAAACAGCCCCAAATCCCAAATGGGGAACGATTTGGTGGGATCCAGACAGTAAACAAATACTCAAAAGGCTCCTCAATTAACACACAGGCCAACACAAGGACTACCTTGAGAGCTCAAAGTGAAACTAGTCACAGAAGTTCATGACACTACTCCTAATATTATTTTGGCTTAATTTTTGTTTTTCCCTTGACAAATCCAATAAATCTGAGCGTAGTGCTTGTTGTGTTGAATTTTTTTTGGAAAGGGAGTGTGTGGGAGTTGTTTATTTCAAGAATATGCTGGATCCAACCAACTACATTTTTTTCATTATAATTAGGAAAAAAAAGGTGCATGATTCTACGAATTTCTTCTGAAAAAAAAATATTTAAGAACCATAGCATTTCACGATTCATTGGTAAATCTACTTTGATTCTCTCTCAACCAATAATGTAAACCATTAATATGGTTAAAGCTAAACCATTTGAAGTTTAGATGCAGCATGGATTCTTTCTACTACTATGTTAGTTAATAAGTTAATTATGCCGGTCTTAATTTACTCTTTTTTATTTATTCTTTATTCTTTATTTTTTTTTAAATTATAATAATGTCCATGTGAATATAAATATGAATTTCACATAAGTTATCTTTCTTTTTCCTTTTTATTTTTATTTTTGTGTTTGAGCGGTGTTTTTGTCAATTTTTTTTTTAGTGAAGCATGTAACCCCAATTGTTTTTGGCATGGCTTTACTGTAGTAGAGACTAGCCCCTTGGCACATGCTTAGTTATGTTCCATAAAAGTATGACCTATTATCTGATTTTGTTTTTATTTTTATTTTTTCTAATATGAAAAATTGTGAATTTATCATATTATCCTCATTTAATTAATAATTTCAATTCTTAATCTATATATATAAAGCAAAAGGCAGAGAATGGTAAAACATTCAAAATACCAGAAAATGCCCTTGGTTAATGCAAACATTAAGAATTGAAATTATTAATTAAATGAGGATAATATGGTAAATTCACACTTTTTCATATTAAAAAAATTTAAAATTAAAAGAAAATTCAGATAATGGATCCTCTTTTTATGGAACACAACTACCCATTATCTTTTTTTAATTCTAAAATAAATTTTAATTTTAATTTTTTTTTTAAAAAAGCCTCTTGCAGACGCGGAAGCGCGTGCGGAGAGGCTAGTGTTTGAATTAACCAATGACATTTTATGGCATTTTGAATATTTCACCATTCTCTGCCTTTTGCTTTATATATATAGATAAAAGACTTTAAGGGGCGTTCATTAGTGTTTTCAAAATCCATTTTCTGTTTTTCGAACCCAAAATCCATTGGATATGGTGACCCCAATTTTTTATTATTTTTTCTTGCATCTTAACATCAATGAATTCGTCATCTGTCCAGATTCAGTTTCAGTTTCAGTTTCAGATTAATGTTACCAGTTCATTCTTTGATGTCTTGTATTTTTTATGGTGCGAAGAATCAGAGAGTTGGACTTGGAAGGAAATGCTCATTTTGTTTTTTGTTTTCGTTTTTGAGTTACTTCTATTTCAAATTTCTGTTTTCTAATTCCGTTTTGGTTCACATTGGAAGGAAACAATTTACAGAATTGAATTAAATCCAAATAATTCATTTATGTGCAAACGGATTATTCTATTCAATGCTCTGATTAAAGTTTCTCTTTTTGCAAATTGTAATGTCCCTGGGATACGGGACGTTTCATTATGTTGGTTTTCTTGCTTGCTCGCTCTATCCAATATTGAAATTTCAATTGCATCGAGTCTTAAATTGTGTCATTTTCAGTTCACTCTCTTCTTTTTTTATAGAAGTGATATTGGCGAATGGGAGGTTTCTCACACATGCATTGTTAATATAACACAGGGATTCGAACTTGACACCATTCATAGGCCAGTTACAGAAGATGTGGATTAGGCCAATTGCCGAAGTCAGTGATCCCGCCTTGCACCCACATTTGAATCCCCCTCCCTGTAGATTAGTTTAATTTAGAATAATTTAAACTATTGCTTATATTTAAAAATAAATAAAAAATACACTTGCAAAAAACTAAAATTTAAGAAGTGCCTTGGTTGGCCCAAAATCCTGTTCTCACTTCATTCAAACAGGTCTTCTCCAAGGTTTAAAAGGCAGCACAGCAGGCCAGCAGATGAGAATAGAAAAATTCTGATTTATAAACACCACAATGAATAGCATAATAAAGCCAATCTTACTAACTTAAGGCACAAGTATGATCAGTAGGTATAATTACAAGTTCCAGCAGACCAGATAGATCCGCTTCAATGGCTTCATACTTGAGTTTAAAGGCCATTACGAAGACCACCCTGCAAACATGACTGATATCGAAACCAAATATATTTTCAAAAGAGACCTTCGCTGGTTCACTAACCTATAGGCATGCATGCTTCAAATGTTACGCAAATTGAAATTATGGCCAACAAAGATAAGCATAAAATCCTAATATATTTACGGATACCATATAAGCTAGTTATACCTCTAATATAAAGCAGACTACCAGTAAAGCAAAACGTTAGAGTCAACTACAAACAGTGCACAGATCTTCCGTACGTATATCGCCTCCTCCCCATCCTGTCCGAACTTGCACCAGGCTTGTGGCATGTGTTTGCAGAACTGAACACTCTCCAGCCTGCCAAAAAACCATCACATGTAAAAGTGATTGAAAATAACAAGAGATTCATGAAAATAAAAGAATGAACACCTCATGAACACAATTCCAGCACCTCTTGTGCTCCCATAAATGAATTACTGGGACACTTGGATTCGGGCACCAGTGCTTGAGTGTGCAGTGCATGTGTACAGTGAACACACATGCAAGCTCATACAATGTCTCATATGCCAATGCACTAGTAAAGAAAAGCAGCTCACAATCTTGTATGTAAGCAAAAACTATTATAGGTATAAAGCCTTTTCCATGACTCAGTGGGGTTTCTAGTGAAGATACTAAGACAAATAGCACTAAATTTTCTGGGCACAGCATTGGCAGCAAAACCATCACTACAAATGATGCCGCCTATACGATGGAGATGATTGTATAAGAAAGTCCAATGCCAATTAGGAAATTGACATCATCATGGGTGAAGGGGCCAACACTACCACCCTACCACCCTACCACCACCACTGGATCCATAATTTCCACTACACTGATTAAACAAGTATAGATGCATATTAACTGAAACTTTCTTTTCTTTTGACTGTCAACACCTGCCAAAACAGTAGGAGAAATATATAAGACCCGGACACATTCTTCAATGAATCTTCTCTCTCTCTCTTAAACTTTCCATGACAAGAATCTCAAAGGAAGACCCCTTTGTTCTCTTCAGGATCACCCAAGAACTCCAAGCAAAGCAAAAGCCACAACCATCCCCATGCCAGCGGACCATGCACCAAAAGATGATCCACCAAGGGGTTAATGTCCAGATAAAAAGGGGGTTAACCTAAGAGGGGCTTTGGAACATGCATCTTTCTCCTTGGGAAGAAACTCTCCTCTCCACAACATCGTGTCCCACCCCCATACCTGAACCTATTGATCTGATCTCAGAACAATTTCCCTATCCAATATAAGTAGTTAGACAAGGCAACCAGGATTGCAGTGGTGTAGAAGAACTATAAAAGATTAAGTAGATTTGCGCCGTGGTCCAATCTATTCTTTTCATTCCAAAGATAGACTATAGAGTCAAACTGCAGTAAGATCATACCATCACACAGTGATATATAGATGCAATACCATCACACAGTGATATATAGATGCAAGAAAAGTTCGAAAAATGTTATCATTTATATGAAAATTCCCAAAATCCAGACACCGTGAGAATCAAGTTTGGGAATTAAAAAGAATAGAATGATCCCAGATTTACATATAGATATTAACGCTTTTGTCTGATTATAAGGTATGGGGATACTGCATCACAACATGAGGACAAAGTCACATCAAATAACTAACTAAAGCTATATATGTTTTACACATTGATAACACAAATTGATGACTTACCATGCATCATTCTGTATCATTTGGGGTAGATTCTGTTACTTTTGCAGTCCTCTGTTTTGCAAGCCGTTCATGAAGAAGTTTCACTTCATTCTCTACATCCGGCAACCTGTTACTTAATAATTCAACATTTTTGTGGTGTGCTTCAAAGTTGCTAATCCACCCAGCTTCAAAGTCTCTAATCTTTTTTTCAATCAACTGACGGTTCATCCTCTCTTCTTCTTCTTTCTTCAGGCGTTGCTTTTCCAATTCCATGGTGCTCAAAACAAGGCCCCCAGACCCAGGAACATCCCTGTAGAGTGGCTCATCTGCCTGTGGACAACGTGCTCTATATTCAGCAAATGCTTTTTGTGTTTCCTTTAAAGCCTTCCTATAGCCATCCAAGAGATTTCCCATTACATAGAGCTCACGCTCAAGACGATACACCTCCACTTCTCTCTTCTGCTGCTCTTCAGCCTTTGCCTTATGCAAGTGATCAATCATCTCATCCCTTTGCTGCAATCCATCCATTAACATCTGCCGGTGAACAGTAGATTCCTCGCAAGCTTGTTCTTTCTCCACATACACCATTCTAGCTTTTTCCATCCAGTGCTGCATTTGCTCCATACAAGTCTCAAATTCACCAGACAGCTTACCATCCCAAGGGCCATCAATCCTCAACCGCTTATTACCATTGAGAGGGTGATGAGAGTTGGCATTCTCGTGGATAAGCTCTCTCTTGAGACCACTTCCAAAGAGTGAGGAACTACCAGGAAGCATTCGGCTATCATCCCTTGAAGAAACAAAATCCCCGGAGAAATGATCTCGCATTGACATACCAGAACTAAGAGGAATTTGTGCAGCTTCCATTGCCTGAATAAGACTACCTGAAGGCAACCCCTCTAATGGCATACCCTTGAGTGAAAGATGAAAACCTCCCTCTTCCTCCTCCTCTTCGCCTTCTTCCTCCTCTTCATTTCCTTCTTCCTCTACTCCTCCAACCTCCATACCTTTTTGTCCCTCTTCCCCAAAACCCAAACTCTTAACTTCACCAAGATTATTACACCGCTGCAAACAAGGTTCGCTTACATTACTCTTCCCATCTAAAAGCCATGGTCCATGCTCTTCCACCTTACATTCTTCAAAATTCATTGCATCCTCAACCCCTACATTCTCCTTCTCAACACTAAACTCGAGATTTTCTTGCCCAACATCATCTCTCTCCACATTATCTCGCCCAACATCATCTCTCTCCAAATTGTCTTGCCCAGCATCAGCGCTCTCCACATTGTCTTGCCCAACATCAGCTCTATCCACACTCTCTTGCCCAAGACACAATTCAATGTTTTTCTCTTCCAATCCAAATCCCTTAACACCATTCTGCCCACCCATTTTCACATCCCCATTACCATCCTCTTCATCTTCCTCCTCTTCCTCCTTCGCATCCACATCCACATCCACATCCACATCCAAATCCACATCCACATCAACATGAACCGTAGGCTCTTGTGCTTTCACCATTAACAACTCCTCACGTTGCGATTTTATCAAACACTGCAAATGCGACGCATAGTAACAATCCCCCAATTTGGGCGCCTGAGCTAACTCCTTCTCCACCATAAACCAAATCAAACCAGCCCAATCCACCTTCCCAAAGTGCCCCTCTTTGATTGCTTTAGTCCAATTCAAAACCTCGCTCGGCATCATCCACGTATCCTCGTGCAAAAGCACCCAATTCGATACAAACTCTTCGATGAAAGCTATCGATTCCTCGGAAGCGGCGGGAGGCTCCTCAGCGCCATCCGCCACTGCACTCTTCTTTACCGGCAGCTTCAAGGCCCTAGCCAAGTCGGCCCGGTTGACCATAATCTTGACCTCATTGACATAGCTACCCCGCATGTTAGGGTTGAAGTGGGAGATCAATTGGGCAAGAAGGTCAACTCGAATAGTCCGATCGAAGTCGATATGAACGAAATCCCACAAGTTCAGCCATTTGAGGAGCTTCTCGTGTTTCTCAAAGTCGAGACTTTTGACGGGTACGAACGGAATGGGGTTTAGGGATTCTTTCTGAATCTGAAGCTTCTGCTCAGACTTCTTTCCTGCAACAGCAGCTCTTCGCTTCTGGCCCAACTTCTTTCGCTTCGTTCCTGTTCGGCGATAGAAGGTTATGGTAGTACTACGAGGAGATCGGACGGGAAATTCCTCTGGTTTGGGTTTGTTTGCATCCAATTGAAGAGGGTTTTGTTGGATTTCTGGGTCTTGAGTGGGTTCTAGGGTTAGGGTTTTAGATTGGGAATGAGATTCAGAATCAAGGTTTTGGTTTTGTTGAGGAACTTCTTCTTCAACTGGGGTCATGGTCACGTCAGGATTTTCAGGGGGGCTGGTCATGGTGATATATGGTGGTCTTAATTTTTTTTTTTTTTTCCTGAAGCTCACATAGACACAGAGCAGAGGCAGGTAAAGAACAAGACTGAGAAAAATCCGTAGATGGTGGTCTTCTGCGTTAAAGAGGAGGCTTCTCTTTTTTTCTTTTTCTTTTTTAAAAAAAAAAAAAAAAATCAAAAGCAAGGTAAATAATCTATATATATAAAGTAAAAGATAAAAAATGATAAAAAATTCAAAATACCAGAAAATATCCTTAGTTAATGCAAATAATAAGAATAATATGATAAATTCACATTTTTTTATATATTAAATTTAAAAACAAAAACAAAATCAGATAATGGGTCTTATTTTTATAAAACACAACTACCCATTATATTTTGTAATATTAAAAGATGTTTGTACAATATCTGGCCAAGCACTCCCCAAACACTCCCAAGCCAAAGGGAAGGGAGTCCCACATGGACAAAACACAAGAGGAGGGGGCTCTCCCTTCTTTATAAAAGGAGACCTCTCCCCTTCAAGAAGGGGGGGGGGGTGTGGAGCAAGCTTTCAGCTGAATCCTCAGCTTTCGGTATTCTTCCTCTTCTCCTTGGGTCAAACCCTATGTGCATTGTATACAATATTATCGTAATGAGAACATACTTCTCCGTGGACGTAGCCCATTATAAGGGTGAACCACGTACATTTGTCTTCTGTATGCATGTCCATTTATCTACCAAATGCTCTTACATACTGAGGGTCCTCACCTTCAGCATCCACCTCATCTTTAAGTTGGCCTACTTACTACCCATCTAGTTTTAGTGCCAACAAAGGAAAAAAAAAAACTCAATTGGCACACGCTCACAATAAGTAATAAATGAAAAAACAACATTTCAAAATACAATAAGTTAGGTGTTTTAGTTGCCATAGTCCCTAAACTTAGACTTGATTTGTATTTTTGTCCTCAAATTTGTAAAAATGGTTGATGTTGTCCATGAATTCTACTTTCATTAGCAGTGTTGATCATTTATGTCAATTTAGGGGGTCAAAAAGTACTTTTACGTTCTCTTTAATAGGCACAATCGTATTTTTATGTTTATTCTCTTGCTTCTTAGTTTCTTTTTCAATTGATATGGTTACGATTGAATAGATTGGATGGTTGGGGAGAGAGGGAGCGAGGAGAGAAAGAGAGAGAAGCCATGAAAGATTAGTAGGTACCCATACCTATAGAATAAGAAATAATAGGAAGAGAGAATGAATAAGGAAGAGAAAGGTTTATGGGGCGTTTGGTATCCTATTCAAATAGGGAACTCAAAAACTTTGATTTTTCGTAAAAAAATGAGTTCTTAAATCTATTTTTAAGATTCAAAAACTTGTTTGGTATGCAACTTGAAAACTGTTTTCAAATCTTAAAAATTTGAGAACTTGTGAATTGTTAGAAAAAAAACTAAAAAAATATATATTATTTGTTTTTAATAATTGGGGTGTTTTTTTAGTTGTTCTTGAGTTTGAGTTTTTAAAAATAAGGCTACCAAATAGGTTTTCTTTGTTTTGTACTCAAATTCTGTTTTTGAGTTTAAAAAGATGGATTCAAGTTGAATACCAAACAAGCCCTTAACTTTTTACTCAATGCCATTTCCATCCCAAATGGCTAAGGTTTATACAAGGTCCTACAGGTTTGTCGTCACGACTGCCGCATTTCTAGGAATAGTACTAACATATAAAAAAGGAATCTTTGTAATCCATAGGTGTTATTACAACTAAAAGGACAAAGGACTCGGGTACTGATAATGGGATGGCATGATTTAGGATCCATAGGATCCTAACAATTCCTCCCCCCTTGCAATGAAGCATGTCCTCAGGCGTTAAAGGAAGGAAAACACACGAGAATCTCATTTGCCAGCTCCCATGTGGCGTCTTCAGTAAGCACACCAATCCATTTAATCAGCCACTAAACGTTTGGTTTGTTGTGTTGATTGATCAAGCGGCGCTCAATGATGGATTCAGGGAGCCATTGGAACTCTGGAGCAAACTCAAGAGGAGGTAGGTGAGATGATGGAGTGATTGTGCTTCCCACTTTGGCCTTGAGTAAGGATACATGGAAAACATGGTGAATCTTCTAGGAGGGGGGAAGGCGGAGGCTGTAAGTAACTGTACCAATACGAGCTTCAATTTGATATGGGCCATTGAACTTGGGAGAAAGCTCGTGGTTGTGAGGTGTTGCAATGGTGGTTTGGCAGTACGGCTGTAGGCGCAAAAACACCCAATCGCCCACTGCAAATTCAATGTCAATTCGGTGGCAATCTACATAAAACTTCATACGGCCTTGAGCTTGTTAGATATTGCAACGGAGTTGAGTAAGCAACGTGTCTCCTTGTTGCAGAGTCTGATCCACAACCTGAACTAAGCTAGAACCAGGGAGGTAGTATGACAATGCAAGAGGTGGAGTGCCGTAAAGGGCCTCAAATGGACTCATTTTGATGGTGGCTAGGAATGTGGTATTGTACCACCATTCCGCCCACGGAAGCCATGAAGTCCATGTAGAAAGCTTGTCTGTAGAAAAGCATCGCAAATAGTGCTCGACCGTTCTATTTAATACCTCGGTTTGGCCATCACTTTGGGGGTGGTAGGAAGAGCTACGGTAGAGAGCAGTACCCTATGCTTGAAAAAAAAGCTTCCCATAAATTAGAGAAAAAAATAGGATCCTAGTCGCTTACAATGCTTTTAGGCATACCATGGAGGCAAAAAACTGTAGGAATTTCAAAACATTTTTCCAAAGTTCATTTGAATATTAAACATGCATTTAATCAAATTAATCGCAGCGGAAGTCTAAGGTGGTTGTTTAAATTCAAAAATAAAACTTCTTCCAAGTATCTTAAGCCATGAACATTGATATGTTTTTCATAAATGAAAATTCAAGAGAAAGGATAAGATCTAATTACCCTTGAAGCAATTATATGATCCAATTTGTGTTTGGTCTTCTCTTGATGATTTCCTCTTTGTTGATCTCCTCCTTGATCTTTGATCTTTGCTCCTTGATCTTTCTCCTCCATGTGAGCCACAAAAGTATATGGCCTCTAAGTCTCCACACCAATGGAACCTTGAAATGAGAAGAAGTATCTTGAGAATACTTGGATGCTAGTGCAAGATTCTCAAGATTGGTTTCAATCTAAACCACATTGAAAGATGAAAGTGTTTCACTCTTGAAAACTATCATTTTTCTCTCTTTGATCTCCCAAACCTATTTGGTTGATGTTGGATTGTGTTTGTGTGTTAATGAGCTTATAGAAACAATTCCCATACACATACTTAAACCATAATCTTTAGGTGTCTTAAGCCCTTGGGCTTGATACCCAACCATTTGGGCTTCCCTCTAACTATTATCGAGGCCCAAATACGTTTTTACACGTAGTAGATCATCCACATCAAATCAATCAAATTGATTTCCTCATTCTCATTTGTATTATTCAAAGTTAACCATTTAAGGTGTGCGATCCATTGGGTTCTAATTAGCAAGGCAGTGGGAAAATATTAGAACTTTTTCTAACCAACTGGAATTAAAACCCCTTTTTAATTTTTCCTTTATTTGGATCGATCACAATCAATCCTAGGACTTCCACAAGCCAAGAGTGACATCTAGCAATATATCATGGCTACCCAAGCTAATTAGAATAGATGAAGAACCTATTCAGTTGGAATTGCAATGCAATACGGTCCTTCTCTTATACAATGTTTCAAATCATATTATTAGGGTACGGATTGATTATGTCAAACCCCTAATATGATTTATAACCTCATGTGATTCAAAAGAACATGATTAAGAACAACTTTCTAAATCAAGCTCAAAATACTTTGGCCAAAGATTTACTGAATCACATCTTGAAACATTCTCCTTCTTTATCGAAAGTAGAGATTCCTTATTGTACATTCACATGCCCCTATGATGAATTAAGAGATCCCAACAACACTTAAGACAAATCTTTTACGGCTTGCCTTTAAGAGCTATCAAAGATCAATAACGCATCACAGGACAACCATGATGCCTCAGGTCTAAGGACTAATTTGCATTATTGCAACTATGAGTTCTCGTTTGACATATAGATAAATACTCCATACGAGAACTACGGTTGATCGCGTTCAGTGTACTCATTTACTAATGAGCACCCACATACTTGTATTAGTGTCAACTACACAAATGGTTTGAGACTAACCATCCTCCCAATTGAGCATACATAATATGCGCTAATCTTGACGGTTTATCAATGCCCATTTGATAACCTATGATTAGGAACATTTTGGGATACTACAATTAGAGATTAAAGGTCTCATGAATCTAATCTTCTTTAGATTACTTTATCTCTTATTTAGCATACCTTGGACATTTGTTTCTTTACCCGATGTAAAAGATAACAAAATAAATTTGCCCTTTATATATCATATACGAAATGTATTCTAAGGAGATCACATCAAATGTATTGGCTCTTAGGGCACATTTCTAACAAAAACCTCTTTGATAAAGAGATTAGCCACCTTAGCTGCTGTGAACAGATGAGATAAAGGAATGAAATGACCATATTTTGTTAATTGATCGACGATCACAAGCAGGACATTCTGACCCTCCGAAGTTGATAACCCCTCTACAAAATCCATTGAAACATCTTGCCACGCACCCTGTGGGATGGATAAAGGTTGTAGTAGGCCAGGAGGTCGTATGGTCTCATAAGTATTGCGCTGGCAAATGTCACAAGCAACCACAAATGCTTTGACATATTTCTTCAACTCGGGCCAGAGAAAAGAGCGAGAAATGCGATTGTATGTGTGGAAGAAACTTGAGTGTCCCGCTGTGGGAGAAGCATGAATTCGGTGAGAAGTTTGGAATGCCAATTTGATGTAACAGGCATAAAGATGGGTTTATGGTAGAACAAGGTGTTGTTGGCAAGTGTAAACCATTTTGGAGGTTGGGTTTGGTGCTTGATGGATTGAATGATATCCTTGGTGGTAGGATCAATGGTATATCTTGTTGGATGTCAACCAAACCATCAAAGATGGGACTTGAGATAGCCAAAAGTGTAACCCCATCATTTTGGCTCAAAAGTGCATCTGCAGCAAAGTTGAGAGAACCTGCTTTGTATTCCAAAGTGTAGTTATATCCCATGAGTTTAGATAACCATTTATGTTGGGCTGGGGTAGTAATACGCTGAACATGAAGATGGCGCAATGTCTGGTGGTCCGTGATGATCTTGAATGAGGAACCGATGAGGTAGGTTCGCCACTTTTGAATCGCAAAGAGGATAGCCAATATTTCTTTCTCATATGTCGAGCAACTGATTCTTGGTTGAAAGTTGTTTGCTAAGGAAAGCAATGGGATGATTGTTCTGAGATAACATTGCGCCAATACCCACATTTGAAGCATCACTTTCAACTACAAAAGGTTGGGTGAAATTTGGTAAAGCAAGCATTGGGGTGGAGCGTAGAGCATCTTTCAAGGCAACAAAGGCTTGTTATGAAGCTGGGGACAATATGAAACTATCCTTTTTTAACATCTCAGTCAATGGTTTTGAAATGATACCATAGGTTCGCACAAATTTGCTATAATATCCCGTTAACCCAAGGAATCCTCTTAAAGCTTTTAATGTCTTGGGCTGGGGTCACGCCTTGATGGCTTGAATTTTTTAGGGATCTACTGCCACTCCTTGGCTGGACAAAATATGGCAAAGGTAGCTAATGGTCAATTTGCCAAAATCACATTTAGATAACTTCAATTTAAGGTTATAGGAGTGGAGAACCTGAAAAACTTCGTGTAAATGTTGTAAATGTGTCGTCATATCATTACTATAGATGAAGATGTCGTAAAAAAAACAAGGATGAATTGGCGAAGGAATGGGCGGAAGATATCGTTCATCAGTTATTGGAACGTGGATGGTGTGTTCGATAAGCCGAATGGCATAACGAGAATTTCGTAATGGCCTACGAAACACAGTTTTGGCTACATCATCTGAGTGCATTCTGATTTGATAATATCCGGATCTCATGTCCAATTTAGAGAAGACATTTACTCCATATAATTCATCAAAGAGCTCGTCAATAACTGGGATTGGAAAACAATCCTTAATGGTAACAGCGTTGAGGGCACGGTAGTCCACATAAAGACACCAAGACCCATCCTTTCTCTTAACAAGGAGAACATGGGATGAATAGGCGCTGCAACTGGGCTGGACAAGACCAACAGCAAGCATTTCACAGATGATAGTTTCAATCTCATATTTATGAAAATGTGGGTACTTATATGGCCTAAAATTCACTGAGGGGCGCCTGGATTAAGTGGAATCTGATGGTCAGTAGGTCTGAAAGGTGGAAGACCAGTGGGCGCAGAGAAGAGCTCTGTGAACTTTGCTAAAAGAGGGCCAACATCAGTATGAGGTGTTTTTGGAGGAATAGGGTCATCAAGTGCCACAAGCTGAGCGATAAAACCATGTTTCTCTTGGGCCAATATCTTGGTCCTAGGCTCGGAGTACACCAAGAAAGCAGTAATAGAAGTTTGGCCCACCAAGCGACGCACTCCGCCAGCAACCCTGAATTGAATATCATGATTTTATTTTGCTAGGGGTGGGCATCAATCCGGCCGATCCGACCAAACCGGCTGAACCAAATTGTATTTTCCGGTTTGGTTTGGTTTTGACTTTAAAAAAGTCAACAGTTTTAAAATCCGAACCAAACCGGAGTGGTTTGGTTAAGCTGTAGTTTTAAACTTTGAAAAACTGTGCTAATCCGAACCGAACCGTGTAAATATTAATTAATTATATATATATATATATATATATATATATATATTAATTTACATGTGTCAATAGTTGAGTGGCTAAGTAGAAGTATTATTGTACACCCAGCCACACTGAAGTGGACTTCAAACCACTTATTTTCGGACTTCATTCTCATTCAGAGATCTCATCGCAGCCAAACCCTTCTCTTCCTTACGCAGCCTCACACAACCCCCATTTGAACCTTAGAGAATCTGAGAAGCCACCATCGTCGCACAGCCAAACCTCCATCCGCAGCCTCACACAACCCCCATTTGAACCTTAGAGAATCTGAGAAGCCACCATCGTCGCACAGTCAAACCTCCATCCGCAGCCTCACACAACCCCCATTTGAACCTTAGAGAATCTGAGAAGCCACCATCGTCGCACAGCCAAACCTCCATCGTCGCACAGCCAAACCTCCATCATCGCATAGCACAGCCAAACCTTCATCATCGCACAGACAAACCTCCATCGTCGCACAGCCAAACCTCCATCAGATTCTCAGATTCTCTACGGTTGCTGGCTTCTCCTTTTATTGAATAAATGGTGGCTTCTTAGATCCTCCATCGTCGCACAGCCAAACCCTTCGCCATCAGATTCTCTAGGCTTCTCAGATCCTCCATCATGTGCAATAGCTTCAGTAAGTATCAGGCATCACAGATTTGAAAAAAGGGGAAAAGTGGTGGAAGGTAAAAGCCAACGTACATGCCTTCTCAAATAGGAAATGCCCTCATTAATTACCGAACACAATCTTTAGCTGAAAGTACTTGCATTGCAAACTATACACCACATGTTTAATTTAATTTTTAGAATTATAAGAGCATTGTAGGATCTGCTTAAAAGGTTTAATTACTTGGGTGGTTTTACTTTGTTTGATATGTCAATGTGTTAACAATGCAGATTCCCGAAAGGGGTGCCTTGGGTCCGGTATCGCGGTTTTTACAAGGATCTTAACATTAATCTAGTTTGGCCTGGAAAAGATTCATCTTTAGGTGAGTTTTTGAGTCTTCTGAGTTTGGATTTTTCTTATCAGTTCAGTATATTTTGAAATAATTGATTACTTGTTTCAGCTATTGCAAAATCACTCCCTCAAAAGCATAATTGATTATACAATGTGTGAATACTGAAAAAAGAGAAGAGATGAATAAAATTTTATTGAATTTTTCTCTCCTTTAAATTCTCCAGCTTCAACCTCCGCTCCTGTCAATGCCAATGATGGATGAAGCTAACTCAATACCAACGAGGGATGAAGCTAACTCACACTCAATACCAATGATGGTGAGTTTTTCTAATTTATTTAATGTTCATGGTGTGGTGCAATTTATTTAATATGATGATAGGGTTTAATTTGTCTGATTAATGTGCAATTTTTCTAATTAATGTGCAATTTATTTAATGTGCAATTTGTTTGATTATATAGATGGACGTAAACCAGGGGGTGGAAGAAGGTTTTGCTTCTAATCAGCCACCACCTATATGGCTGAATCTACACCAACGGTTGTGACCTCTCAAGAGCAGACTAGTGCAGCTGATCAACTTCCACCGTTACCTTCCCAAAAAAAGAGAAAACCGACTAGGAAACCAAGTGAGGTATGGAATCACTTTGAACAATATCAAACTGGTAATCCTTCTGAACCTATTAGGGTTAGATGCAAGTATTGCAAAACTGCTGACTATAAATATGATCCAGCAACTTGTGGGACATCAAGTTTGAGAACTCATATTACCAATTTATGCAAAAAAATACCCATATAGGATGCCTGGTTCAAACCAAAAGGTCCTAACTTTTGCCAAGGACCAATCTGGAAGTATTACCGCTGTTGGGGCAGCGGGATTTAATAAGGAAGAATCTAGGAAAGCATGTCTTAGGATGGTTATTATTGATGAGTTGCCATTTAGTTTCGTAGATGGAGAAGGGTTTCATCACTTTTGTAGCGTTGCATGCCCTAGGTTTATACCGTCATCTCGTAGAACACTTGCTAGAGATTTGCTTGCACTTTACTATGATGAAAATCAACTTTTGAAAGCAAAGTTAGCTGCACATAGAGTCTGCCTTACTACTGACACATGGACTTCTGTCCAAAATGTAAACTATATGGTTCTCATTGCACATTTCCTAGATGGTGATTGGATGTTGCATAAGCGTGTGTTGAATTTCTGTGTAATTCAAAATCACAAGGGTAGGACAATTGGCAGACTTATTGAGAAGTGTTTGATTGATTGGGGTATAGAGAGGGTACTTACAATTACCTTAGATAATGCATCTGCAAATGATAAAGCTGTATCTTATTTGCAAAGTAAGATGAAAGATTGGCCGAATGAAGGTTTGTTGTTAGATGGTGTCCATTTACATATGAGATGTTGTGCTCATATTGTAAATCTCATTGTAACCGATGGTTTGAAAGAGTTACATTTCTCTGTTAAGAGTATTCGTGATGCTGTCATGTATGTAAGATCTTCCCCCCAAAGATTAGAAACTTTTAAATCTTGCATTGAAAAAGATAAGATTGATTGTAAAGGCTTGGTTGTCTTGGATGTGCCAACTAGGTGGAATTCCACCTACATGATGTTAGAGGCTGCTTTGAAATTTAAAAAGGCTTTTAAAAGGTTGGAAGATGAGGATGGACATTTTAAAAGCTACTTTGGTAGAGGGAATATTCCACCAGTTGAGGAGGATTGGGCAAATGCTGTTGTCTTTGTCAAGTTTTTAAAAAGTTTTTATGACTTTACTTTGAGATGTAGTGCCACTTTGCATGCCACAGCCCATACTACTTTTCATGACTTATTTGCCATTGATTGTGAATTGGCTGAATTGAGTATAGTAGGCAATCCTCTTCTATCTGACATGGCTCAAAATATGAAATTGAAATATGACAAGTATTGGGGATCACTTGATAGTGTGAACCAATTCTTGTTGATAGCTGTTGTTTTGGTAGAGGGAATACTCCACCAGTTGAGGAGGATTGGGCAAATGTTGTTGTCTTTGTCAAGTTTCTAAAAAGTTTTTATGACTTTACTTTGAGATGTAGTGCCACTTTGCATGCCACAGCCCATACTACTTTTCATGACTTATTTGCCATTGATTGTGAATTGGCTGAATTGAGTGTAGTAGGCAATCCTCTTCTATCTGATATGGCTCAAAATATGAAACTGAAATATGACAAGTATTGGGGATCACTTGATAGTGTGAACCAATTCTTGTTGATAGCTGTTGTGATTGATCCTAGGTATAAATTGGACAATTTATCAATGCATATTGCTGATTTGTATGTGGAAAATGATGCTTATGTGGCCGAGAAGACAGCTGGTGTGAGAGATCTTTTGTTTAAACTTTATGGGCTGTACGAGGCAGGTTTCGTTAGTAAATCGAATCAAAGTTTTAGTAGTTCTACTACATCCTCAAGTATTGGCAGCGTCATAGTGACTGATAGTTCTAGCTCCTCAAGCTTTGGAGGTGATAGGAAAAAGGCTATGAAGGAAAAGTGGAAAAAGAGACAAGAAGATAAAGAGGCAGTGGTTTTATCTCATGAGATAGATAGATATTTGTCGGATGCTGCAGAACAAGATATTGAACAGTTTGATATTTTAAATTGGTGGAGGGTGAATGCTTCTAAATATCCAGTTTTAGCGGCCATTGCAAGAGATGTGCTTGCAATTCCAGTCTCTACGGTTGCTTCAGAATCTACTTTTAGCACGGGAGGGAGAACAATTAACTCATTTCGTAGTTCCTTGAGTCCTACTATGGTTGAGGCTTTAATTTGTACACAAAATTGGTTGAAGTCCACTTCAATTTCTTTAAAAGTTGAGCCCACCATTGAGGAGATGGAGTTTTATGAAACCATTGAGTCAGGTATATCTATTTGTCTCGATTCATTGCTTATAATGTGTGAGTTTTATTGTGTTGAAGCTAAATATATCATTATGTATATTTCTTACATAGAAATGCGAAGATCAAATGCTAATGCGCCTGTGCACATTTTCACTAATTGATTCTCTATTGATGCACAACCTTGCAGTTATGGTAATTTTCTTATTCATTTCTTATTTGGTTAATCTTGTATCCTAAAATTTGTGTTGATTGAAACTCTTTTATGTGCAGTATGGGGGACATGCTGGAAACTGGAAATTGATGCTGAAAACTGGAAATTGATGCTGGAAACTGGGCAGCCTTTCATTATGAACTAATTTTGGGCAGCTTTTCATTTCTTAGTTTTATCATGTATTCATTTCTTATGAACTTTAGAATGTTTGTTTTGATGGATATTGTGAACTTAGAAGCACATTGGAAACTGGACAGGTTTTGATTAAATGGAAATTATGAACTTGTATTTTGGGCATCCTTTCATTTCTTAGTTTTATCATCTTGTATTCATTTCTTATGAACTTTAGAATGTTTGTTTTGATGGATATTGTGAACTTAGAAGCACATTGGAAACTGGACAGGTTTTGATTAAATGGAAATTATGAACTTGTATTTTGGGCATCCTTTCATTTCTTAGTTTTATCATCTTGTATTCATTTCTTATGAACTTTAGAATGTTTGTTTTGATGGATATTGTGAACTTAGAAGCACATTGGAAACTGGACAGGTTTTGATTAAATGGAAATTATGAACTTGTATTTTGGGCATCCTTTCATTTCTTAGTTTTATCATCTTGTATTCATTTCTTATGAACTTTAGAATGTTTGTTTTGATGGATATTGTGAACTTAGAAGCACATTGGAAACTGGACAGGTTTTGATTAAATGGAAATTATGAACTTGTATTTTGGGCATCCTTTCATTTCTTAGTTTTATCATCTTGTATTCATTTCTTATGAACTTTAGAATGTTTGTTTTGATGGAAATTGTGAACTTAGATGCATGCTAGAAATTGGACAGCTTTTGATTAATGGAATATTGTTGTGTTAGCCTTTGATGGAATAGAATGATATAATGGCGAAATGTTAGCATTATAATGTAAGAGCAGGTTGAAAAATGCTTGGTTTTGTGTTAGGCACAAACCGGCCGAACCAATCCGAACCAAACCGATTACAAGTGGTTTGGATTGGTTCGGTTTTCATTATGGTTTTAGGCTAATCCGAACCAAATCGGACCGTTATTTTCTTATTGGTTCAGCTGTGGTTTGAGAGTAAAACCGAACCAATCCGGACCGTGCCCACGCCTAAATGAAGCCTAGTGTATCAAGCTAATCTGCTCCCAAAATTAAGTCACACGAATTAGTTTCCAGCTGATAGTTCTGTAAATTCACACATGGAACTTGGGGACAAAGCCTTTAGTTTCAGTGAAATTGTTATTTGCCACTTGAATGCATTTGGGCTGCTTGGAGACATCAATATTGTGGCCCAAACGGCAAGCAATAGTGGGATTCAGCAAATTGTGGGTTGAGCCGGTGTCAATGATGACATTGAGAGTCATTTTTCCCACATGACCCACAATGTGCACAGTGCGGGAGCAGGCAAAGCCGGTGAGTGCCTGAATGGAAATAGAGGGCTCAAAGTCAGAGGTGGTAACTGACAGCAGAGATTCACTAGCACAAATTTCATGGGCAATGATGTCCTCAAATGAGGTGGCTGGAGGTTCCCAATCAGCCTCAATCATCAAAAGTTGAGGCTTTTTATAGCTGTGTCCAGCACGAAACGGTTCATCATAATTGAAACATAAATTTTTTTTCCCTACGTTCCTGCACTTCAGCAGCCGAGAGACGACTAACAGTGGGGGTGCTAGAAGACCCCAAGGGATTGGTAGAAGCAAACGAACGGGAAGGAGTGCTCGAAGCCGCTTTAGAATTTCGGTTGCGGTGGGTGGAGCGATTAGTGGCACGCCTATTATAGAGAACGCGGGTGAGGCGTTTGGCCTCCATCAAAGTGTGGTTGGTCACTGAAAGAGTACGTCGTCGCGAAGGTCAGGCTCTAGATCGCCAACATAAACACCCATGAGTTGGTCATCGGTCCAATCAAGAGCTCGACAAGAAAGCTTGACAAATTCCGCATTATACTCGTCCACGAAACCATGTTGTTGAATATGTGACAGGGCCGAATTGAAATCCAGAGAATCCCCTTGGCCAAAATGGGCCAGTATAGCCTCCGAGAAGGAAGACCAAGTAGAGTGAGTGAAACGAGTTTCAAACCATCGCATCCATAAAGCCGCATCGCCGATCATGTGGACCGCAGCAACTTTGACATGAAGGTGAGTAGGAACCTAGTGCAGATCAAAATCCAAAAATGCCAGGTGTTATTACAACTAAAAGGAAAAAGGACTCGGTCCTGATATTGGGATGGCATCATTTAGGATCCATAGGGTCCTAACAAAGGTGGCTGGTCGAATTTGGAAGTAGGTTTGTGTTGAAATACTTTTTATTTAACTTTTTAATTTATTATGACAAGTATAGTGGATTTTAAGGTTTTGAAATAAATAGTTGAGTTAACTTAGATGTTTGTTGGGTGTAGATAAAAAAAAGTCAAAAGGAGGTAACTGAGTTTTGTTCTTTGTTCTTGTGCTAGTGGAAATTGTGGATTTGGTTACGAAGTGGTGGCTGGTGTGGGTGGGATTCAATTTGAAGTGACAATTTTACCGTTTAAATTTAACATAAATTTAACAAATTGGACCACAGGACTAACATTGCAAACAAAAAGCAGAGTACAGCAACCATTTTGCGAATTTGAGGATGAAAATGCAAATCGAATTTAAGTTGAGGGACTATGACAACTAAAAAACCCAATACGAAGAAGCTTTGAAATCAAAGCCAATGCTTTTGCCACCTAATGAGGAGAAGCATTGGATGAATAGTCATGACTAAGATATGAGAGAAAGAAATGCAACCGAATTCCGTCACCAACCTCATGATGAAAAAAAGCATTAAAATTTACAGTCACGTATAAAATATGAGCAGAAAGAATTGCTGGTGACTCTGCGGTAAATGCACAACTGATTGATGAAATGAGATTATATATATATATATATATATATTGATCTGAGGTGTACAAAGTATTGAAAGTAAGCCCTAATTGCAATTCTGCTTTTTTCACATAACCTTAATTAAGAATAGACATGGAGTTGGAGGAAGAAGTACTAGAGCCAGTGAGCCCTACTGGTCACTACTTCACCAGCTCTGTGTTGTCAGTGTCGAATCTTGCTGTTTTGGAAACTGAGATTCCTTTCGATGAGTCTCAAATCATGTCTTTGGTTCAGAATGTCTTCCTCCCAATCAGCCCACGCTTCTCCTCTATCATGGTATTTAGCTCTCTCTCTCTCTCTCTCTCTCTCTCTCATAGCCTGAAATCAATATATTAAACAATCCTTGCTTAATTATTTTCATGTTCTTATATAGAAGAAAACGAAAGTAAAGTTTACCCGGAACATACAAAAATTTCTCGAAGAATTGGAATTATTTATGTTTTTTCAAATTTATTTTTAACATATATGATATATGAATATGTTGGAAAGATCGCCTGAATATCTTGCTCAGAGAACATTTCCCAATCAGCTGTGATTTTTTTTTTCTTCCAAGTATGCACATGAAGTATCATAAAGAAAGGAAAACTTTGAGTGTTTCACTAAGCTAATATGGTTGCCTTAGCTAACTTGGAACATCATCACCATATTTGTGTATTTGGTTTAATAATTTTCCGAATCCTGTGGCTATGAATACTGAAACTCTTGTTGATAATTCCTCATATAATCCACCCAGTAATTTTCTTTTGTACTTCAAAAAATAAAATTTATTAATTTGGAAAATATAGGTTGAAAATAATGGGATGAAACGGTGGAAAAAGGTTGAGGTGAAGGTTGAAGACCATGTAAACATCCCTATTTTCCCACCCAGCCTATCTCCAGAAGCATATGACAAGTATCTTGACGACTACATATCAAAGCTAGCAGTAGAAAGATTGTCACCAGAAAAACCACTTTGGGAATTTCATATCATCAAATACCCAACTAGCAATGCAGCTGGTAATGTAATCATCAAGCTCCACCATGCCCTAGGGGATGGCTTCTCTCTCATGAGTGCTCTTCTTTCTTGCCTACAACGGGCCGACGATCCTCGTCTTCCCCTAACTTTTCCTTCAAGGCAAAGGTCACAGCCAAAGAGTGAAAGTTTTGTGACAAAAGTTTGCTCATCAGTCTTTAACACCCTGTCAGATTTTTGGTGGGGGATTTCAAACAGCACCATGGATGAAGATGATCTCACACCAATCAGGTCTGGGAAGGGAATTGAGTTTCAGCCCATTGCAGTGTCAACTATGACGTTCTCTCTTGATCAAATCAAATTAATCAAGAGTAAGCTTGGAGTGGTAAGTTCAATAAATCAACAAGCTACTATATATATATATATGCATTTTTCATTCCAAATTTACATATATGTATCTCTCCCTATCATATTTCGTTTCTTTCAATTATATACCAACTATTGTGAGACTTAATTTGTTTAACATTGCAAGTTCAAAAAAATAACATTTCTCTTGTGATATGACCAATCCATATTTGTAGTTGTTGATAACTTACTAATATTCATTATATAATGTAATTTCAGTATTTAATTTCTTACTAACAACGTAATTAACAGACGATAAACGATGTTCTTACTGGGATGATCTTTCTCGGCACTCGACTATACATGCAACAGATTGACAAAAGTTCAAGAAAAGCACGAGGCACAGCAGTGGTGTTGCTCAACACAAGGATGATGGGGGATTATACTTCAATCCAGGAGATGATCATACCCAACAGCAAGATGCCATGGGGCAATCATTTTACGTTCTTGCATGTACCAATACCCAACTTATTCTTACCTGAAGATGATCATCATCATGAATATTCAAATATTGCCCTTGAATTTGTCTCCAAGGCACAGAAAATAATCAGCACGAAAAGAAACTCTTTAGCTATTTATCTCACCAGCAGGTTCTTGGAGATTCTCAACAGATTTGGAGGCCATGAGGTATGTAAAAAGAGTTCGAGCCCCTCTCTTTAATTTTGTCCTAACTAGTAGAAATTTGGTCTTAAACAACACTGCATAGGCATCCGCAAAGAAAAATATTACATTAGGCATCACCTTATAATTACATCGATCATCATTAAAGAATAAAACACAACGAATAAAAACCGATGCCTATGACCAAATTTCTTGTAGTGCCTCCTTTTGTATATACTGGAAATAAAGGGTTACTGTTTATTTTAGGAAATCTAGATGAATTTGTAATGTTCACCAAACAAAGGATTTTGTTTTGTTTTAAAGCATGTTGCTTGTCATGTGGTGCAGGCAGCAGCCAAATACATTCGTAGCACATTGAAGAACTCGAGCATGGTAATCTCGAATATGATTGGGCCTGTGGAACAAATGGCTTTGGGTAATCATCCAATAAAAGGCTTATACTTTTTGGTGTTAGGTTCACCTGAGGCAAGTCTTTTTTTAATATATATAAATTCATTTATTCCTTCAAATAAATAAATAAATATTCATTTATAGCATTTACCCTTTATGTAACATAATCTCAATGGACTTGCATGCAGGGCCTTGACGTGACAATAGTAAGCTATATGGGGAAGGTGAGGGTTGCCTTCAAAATGGAAAAGGGGCTTATCGATCCACAAAAGTTCAAGTCATGCATGGAAAATGCATTTGAGATGATACTCAAAGCATCGGACGCGAAGAACAATTAAGGAGGAGGCCTAGGTTGAAATGCCAAGACCCGGCCATCACTAGTTTATAAAACTTTAAAGCTTTTATTATTATTATTATTATAATAGAAGTGTGATTTATGATGCTGGATATTGCTATTAACAAGCAGAATTTGTTAATATTGGGAGCCAAGAGGGTCTCTAAATCTGGTAGCTATAATTTCAATGAAATATGAATACAATTAATCAGAGATTCTCTGGCTACATTTGAATAAATTCTTCACGAAATATCGATTCATTCTGCGTATCATACAAGAAATTAGAATTCTAATTCCAGCATCCGGCTCTTCATAATGTAAAGAATAGTGCTGAGAATAGGAAAGCTTGTGAGGCTTGGAGTTGCTCAGCTTGTAATTGAAATGTTATTGAGTTTCTGCTGTGTTTCTTGTGCATGAAAACCTGCTATGTTTTTGTGCAGTTGGGTCTGCTTATTCTGCAATTAGTTTGAAAAATTATTTATCATTCATCTAAAAAGAAGAAAATCTATCAGTTGTCGATTGATATGAGGCAGAAAGGAAGAAAGGAGCTTAATAAGATGCTCAAGGAAAATGTAACCAGAAGTTTACAATGTGTGTTGTATTGCACTTATGAATATGCTTGTTCGGACACATGTGTTGGTGCTTATGCACTCGCATCGCATTTACGATCTGGCAAATTGGAATACAAGTTAACAAGTTAGCCAGTGCCATTCTCTGTAAAGTGTCCTGATTTGCTGAAACTAAATGAGGAATCCAACCACCCTGCATTCTTTGCTCGTTCAACGTAACGGGTAAACTGTTTCTGGACATCTGGGACATCCAAAGCCAAGTCTTCTAGAGACTCTGCAACTCTCCCAAACCCCTTTGTCATTTGGTTCATTGTTATGAGTCCAGAGCCAAAACATTCCTCAAGCAAAATCCAAAGTCTTTCATTCTTCTTTTCCATAATTGCCACCAAAGCTTTTTTGACAACCTCATGATTGAAAAATGGCATGCCTAATTCCTTCATGCACCGGCAAGCCTCTCTGACGCCCCCTCCAGACTCAAACTCTTCTAGTAACTTTCCAATCTTGTCCTTAACGTCCTCAACTGCCCATCCAGGTCTGCTGCTTCCTCCACCACCCCAACACCTTAGTATCCGCTCCCCAGAAAGTCGAGCCTTTAGCAATGACTTTGCCATTTTAAGAACCTTGCTCCCAATGGACTCTGGTGCCGCGCACTGACTTCCAATCTCTTCCAAGTGTTGTGGGGCTAGGACTTCATCCACCACAGATCTAGCGAGAAACATTGCAAGATCCTCAACCACAACTGGATTATCCAGAGCTGTGTCATCTGCTGATTCTATCAGCATTACAAACCCGTTCACAACATCATCAGCTGGAAAACACAGGGATGACAGTAAGACTGATGCCATTTCCTTCTCCCTATTCTTCCGATCCATTGCTAGAGTTATCAATCTTTTAACAAAGATAGCATTCAGCTCAGACGAATAAGTACTGTTCTCTGACTCTAGACAACTGTTTACCTCTAAGATATCCCCAGACAAGAAGTACTCTTGAATAATAGATTGAGCCTTTGTCTTGAAAATTCTGGCAACACTATCTTCTAATGATCGCTTTTCTGGCTCCAATGAGAGTGACTTCAAAGATGAAGCACACAACCAGCCTTCTGATGCTGCCTTAGAGATCAATGACTGCAAAATTCCCCGCGCATTTGGTATGTCCAGTGATAAGTCATCAACATAGTCAATCATCCTACCAAAGCCTTTTGATACTTGGCTTGAGTTAATTAAACCCTCTTCAGCAGCTTCTTTCAGCAGATCTAGTAGCCGGCCTTCAGCTTGCCTCCTCTCCATTGCCATTACAAGAGCTCGTTTAACTATTTCATGATGGAAAAAAGGAACTTTCAAATCCTTGATGCATCTGCATGCCTCTTTCTTATCACCACTCACTACGTACTCTATCAACAAATTGTTTATCTTAGCCTTAACATCCTCAACGGTCCTTTTTTTGCTACCTCCCCATCGCCGCTCAATGATTTCTGCATGGAGTGGTGCTGCTAAGTAGCCCTTCTCAGCTCTTTTCAAGACTTCAACACCCTTTGAATCTTTAGGTAAGTAATTCATTTCTTTTTTCAGGAATGCAGGAGGAAGTATGTCATCAACCACAGCCCGAGCAATGAACAGTGCAAGAACATCAACTGTATCTGGGATATCCACAATCAAGTCATCTGCGCATTCTACCAGTTTACAGAAACCTTTGTAAACTTGTGGGGGATCAATGAATTCAGCATATAGTGCAGATAAAAGAACAGCAGCCATTTCTTTCTCTTTGTCATGCCTATCCATAGCCTTAGAGACAAGCTTCTTTACAAAATAATAGCTGTAGTTAGGTCTATCAAGTTCTCTAAATTCATTTGCAGTTGAGGTAATGTCATCAGTAGTAAAGTATTCCTCCACTATTATTGTAGCTTTCTTTTTGTACTCCTCAAAGTCGACCCTCTCTTTTTTCGCAATTGGATTTTCACATTCCTGCAACCAACACAAATAATTGGTAAACACAGCGAAAGAAACTACAATGGAATATAGCAGTTAAAATGAGCATTGCATCTGTTGGTTTCTTATCAAGATCCAGGCAGAGTTAAATATGAAGGTGAATTGTTTAATTACTTGCCTCACTGCTATTGAAGTTTGGGTCATTTGGGTCAAGAACGTCATTTTCATCTGTATCAAGTAACCCTCCCCAGGTGCCTTTACCCCCAGAACCACCTGCATAATGATTGTCTTCATAAAATTAAGAGTGGAAAAGCACCATTGGAGTAAAAAAAAAAAAAAATCAGAGTACCTTCAAGTTATTGATTATACCATTACAAGCATTTTGTTATCAACCAACAAATAACCGTAGATGCCTCAAGTTTTCTCCATCTAAATTTAATCTACTAATACCATTTCAACTATACAAGTAGATATTTTGCTCTTCTTGGCATCTGTTAGTTTGGCACAAATCTTTTTGGTTCTTGAGAAGAAACAGTTTGGGAAGGTTCAATTCTCTGGAATGAAGTTCTAGATCTGCGGATTTATCAAATCAATCTCTAAAAATGAACAAATTTTCATTGGAAAATACGTTATGTAGTTATGTAATTATATTCATTTTCTACTGGATTTTGGGAATTACCATACCACATGTCTGGTCATAGTATATGTATTGTGAAGAAGCCTTTGAGTCCAAAGACAGACCTTACTTGTGGTAAACTTTACACTACAAGATGGTGTCTAAAATTGAAGTTCTTTATTGCCTTTTCCTAGCCATTATATTATTCCAAAAAATATCTTCAAGCAGAATCCATAAGAAGATGTCATAAGTATAGCTTACCCTTTTTAGGACGCCCATCTACTGAAGAATGTGAATGCCTATCTTGCTTGAGTGGGCTTCCTTTTCCATGTTTGCCCTGCATCTTTGGAGACCTTGGAGACTTGGGGGACTTGGGAGATTTTGGGGACTTTGGAGACCTTGGAGAAATGTGCAGTGGAGACACAGATAATGGATCTGCACTTTCTGAAGCAGATCGGTGAAGCTCCCGATGCTCTTTTGATACAAACCCATCACTGAAGTCCATTCTGCTTATGTTTTGAACTCAACCTACTCACTCAATGGTTTCAAGAGGCAACAGATAACACCTGTAACTTGTGCGGAATAAATCAGAAACTCTGGCCACTTTTTTCCTCTACACTCAAGTCACAAGCACCAATTCTCCAATCTAGTTATGGTGATGTTAATATATCTTTTTCTATGGAGTACACTTACATCAAGATCCAATTAGCGCCTGTTTTACAAGAAAAATAAAACAATTCAATGGTCTTTAATATTAAGACACTACAGTCCTTAGCAATCACTCTATGTCTAACCACAAACTCATATGCAGGCCAAATTCAGGTGATAAAAGCAGTAAATAACTTCCATTATACCACAGATTTCAAAACTTAGTGGACCAATTGAAACTTACAACAATATAAGTGAAGAAGGGGAAGATAACAAAGGATTCTTTATGTAGCATGATTTCCTGGTACGAACAACAGAACAAGAGAACCACATACACTTGCCCTTCAAAATTTTTAATTCGCTACATACGGAAAGAAAACCAATATAATTGAAAACCATATAAAACTGTTTTCATTTTCTTGTTAATCTTGAAAACCATCATAAAGTTGTGTGTTCTTCCTCCTTTCTCCTTCACATCACTTATCTCTCTCTTCTCCTTCTCATCTCCATCTTACCATATTTACTTAATTAAGAAAAAAAAATACAAAAACAATACCCAAGATGCCCTACGTTTTCTACACAATTAACATTTGGTTTTTAAATCCAAACAAGTTCACAAACAAGATCAAAACACATGGTTCATGCAACATATCCAATCAAATTTAACATCACCTCACTTTCTTCCTGCCATGTTGGGAAAGAAGAAAATGCAACAAGTCTGCAACAAATTCAGAAGCACAGAGTTATACAACTATTGGGTTTTCGTAAACACAAAAATATAAATCCAAAAAAAATAAGTGAAAAAATGAAAAATTTAATGAATAACCGTATAAGAAATCGAAACCAGGGCGCTTGCTTCCTTGAACTCGGCTTTGAGGCTTTGTTTCTGGGTAAGACTTGTCCCTTTGAGAAGAGTAGACAATGTCAAGAGGCAGTTGCAAAATTGAAGGGCGTTAAAGGCCGTTGGAATTCAACGCGCATCTTGAGGAAACGTCTCATCCAACGGCTGAGAGCACCTTACATTCTGCCTTTTGAAACGGGAAATAAAGAAAAACCCGGGAGAGTCTTGGGTCCGAAATTCCACACACTGACTGACTGCACAACGCCGCAAGAACGGGGGTTACGTTTCTACATACACCCAAACCTTTCTTCCGGGCACCCTCAGAAGCTTAAGAAAAGGCGAAATTACGTTCTGGTGTATGTAGTTTGGAACAAATTTCACTGCGGTGTAGTTTTTTAACGGTGCAATTTTGAGGCCGTAATTGGGTGGACAAAGAAGATATTTTTCATTTTGGGACCAAAAAAAAAAAGATGTTATTCTTTCATTGAAATTTATTTTCCGAAAATTTTAACCTAAAAATTACTATTTTAAAAAATTAAATTTATTGCATAAAAACAAGTTGAGTCATAAAACAAGCACAACAACAAAATATGAAGTTGAAAGTCGTGAATGAATAGAGGAAGGAACTTGGGGCTCAAGTGGTTCAGAGCAGTTATCTATGCGTGTTCAAAATCTTCCCCTTTCTCAATATCACTAGGGATGGTAATGTGGTAAATCGGGGTTGGGTTTGCCTTTCCCTCATCCTTGTCTCTATCCCCTCCCCGCATGCAATATTCAAATAGCGGATTTCCAATTCTTGAATTCGTTGGGGATCGGTTCCCGACCCGCCCTATTACAAAATTATCATTAAAAAAACTTTGTTAAACAAGAAAGAAGTGTTGTGAATCTAGTGTAAATCAATTCTATTTTTATTAATATCAAATAAGAATTATTTAGCCAAATTAATACCTACAAGAAACTATAATATTAATAGTATAAATCTAAATGAAAAACTATGATTCCAAACAAATTGGATCTACTAAAACAACATACACACATTTTGACAAAAAAAAAAAACCAACATACACACATATATGCTCTAAACAGGGAAGATATGGGTACATTATGAAATTAGCATCATCGCCTCTCCTCGAACACCATATCCGAAAAATTTCCCAAATTCGTACTCATGCTGAATTTGTATCCTTCATACTCGACCCATTCGCAAGCCCCATGAAAACCTAACCCATGGGAAATATTGACATCCCCTTAATATTGCTTCAGTTAAAAAAAAAAAAAGATAGAAATGAATTTTTGGTTGATTATTTTATAAATACATGCATATTTATATAGTTTGGGGTAAAATGTTTTATTTTATTATTTTGATCATTGGATTTAAATGTGAGCCGTTGATTTATTCTTTTTTATTCAAAGAACAACTTCATTAGACATCCAAAGCACCAAATTCAAGAGGGTAACAAAACTAACACTAAATCTAGCTTCTATAATGAGAGGCTATGTTGAGGGGTTACAACAATGAGGGGGTTTAGTCTAATAAATCGAACGGCTATTAAGGAATCCATCAACATAATCCCTCCCTTTTACCCTTCATTATAGCCTCCCTGCTAAATTTATTTGGGTTTAAGACATTGGGTTGGAGAGAGTTGGTCTAATAGCACTACCACCGATGGGTTTTGCCATGGCAAAAGGCCCTTTGGGTTGGCAAAACCCATCCCACCAAGCATTTCTAGGACGGGCAGATGGTGGGGTCCACCAAGATTGGGCAAGCCCAAGGCAAGATCAGCCTGAGCTGCTGCCTGAAGGTGCTGACACCAGCACTGACGTCATCTTGGCATTAGCGAATAAATTTAATTTTTTTAACACTGCTGCGTGCGCCACATGCTAGGCGGACGTCATGCCTGCAAAAACAAGACAAAAAGTTGCGTACGCCACCTGGTGGCTCTTGGGGTCCGATGCAATTTTTTTCTTAATCCAACGGCTACCAATTTTTGTGTAATAAAAATTGAACAAAAATTTTAAAAATGAAAAATTTTCTATAAAAAAAACCAAAAAATTCAGATATTTTATTTTATAAATACCTAGCAATATTCTTTACTTTCCACACCAAAACTTCATCCAAATTCTTCTTCTCATATCATAAGCATAAATAAAATTATCCTCATATAAAGAGTGATTGCCCTTGAGTTGTCATGGCAATGGGTGGGAAAGCAAAAAACAATTGCTAGGACATGCACTATTAACGTGAATGGTAACAATCCTTGCTTGCCTTTGTCATTTGCCATGACAAATGGATAAAAATGCTCTAATGTAGGTGATAGGGATCGATGCATTTGATTTTGGGCGGGCCTTGGTCGTCGCCCTCTTTGTGGGCAAGTGGGCTGGGCCATGCGAGTCCACCAATTTTCCTGTCCAACTTGAACGTGATATGCTATGAATTAAAGTACGCAGAACAAGATTTGAAGTAATATTTTGCAATGTATAAAAGGTTATTTAAAGATTGTCGATCACACAATTAAGGAACTACTACGAATAAAAATTTAAAATAAAATAGTGAATGTCAACAATCCCTATCTCAGTGGTACATAAGAGCATTTGCCTAAAAATGTAAGAAAGATCACACAATTTAAGGTACTGCCACAAAAACAAATTAATTAGAGTAGTGCAACAAATTAATAAGTGAGTGTATAGACGGTACTAGAATACAAACACACGATATAAGTTGTCCACGTATTATAATACAAGTAGATATTTGTTTATATTAAAAAAAAAGGAAATATGAACCACGTCGTTTACCCATATTATAATAATTTTTCGGTAACACAAAACAACCAAACAAGATTTAAAGTAAAAATGTGAGAGAAATCACACAATACTCTAATTTTTTGTTTTTGTAGCGGTCCAAAAAACTTATTTTCCACTCCTCACTTCTAACAGTTTTTTCTTTTTTAATAGAGCAGAAAGAAAAAAAAGAAATTACAGGAAAATAGCATCAGCCATACCAACCCCAACAAAATCTAGTTTAATTATTAGCATTTGTAAATGCCAAGTACGTGGGAATAGCAGAAATGCAGAAGCCATTGAAGTTGGTTCCAGCAGAAGTTGTGTAGGCGCCCATGTTGTGGAACACAAGATAATCATTCAGCTTTAATTCAGGCAGTTTGCAGTCAGCAACAACTGTGTCCAATGAATCACAAGTCGGCCCAAAAACTGTCGATGAATATGTCACTTGATTTTGGTGAGGACTTAGAATTTGGAGCGGTGAGATTTGCATAGAGGATTTATCATATGCTGGAAGATTAAATGACCCATAAATTCCATCACTAATCCAATACTCTCTTTTCTCTCCCCTCACTCTCTTCCCCATCACATTTGCAACCATTGTGAATGCAGTTTCAGCAAAGAACCTTCCTGGCTCAGCCATCACCGTCAGATCAGAATCTGACTGATGATCAGAAAAGTAGTCTTTGATGGCAACATTTATGGTCTCGGCTATTTCATCAAACAGTTGATTTGCTTTGAACCCACCACCAATATCAAGCACATGCATTTTGGGCATTTTGAGCTCATCAGCCACATCAAATGCAGCTCTAGCTGCAGCTATTGCTCTGCGGTACACTTGAGATTCAGACGCTTTCGATCCCACGTGGAACGAAATTCCCACCACTCTTAACCCTAGTTTGTGTGCGTGTCTAAGAAGCGGTGCAACCTCCTCAGGCAACGCACCAAATTTGGCCCCGAATGAACGCCACGAGCTCTTGTCATTCGGTACAGCAATCCGAAGCAACAAGGAACATTTGGGGTGGCACCTTTTGATCTTATCAACTTCGTCCATGGAGTCGAAGGTTGCAAGATCTACCCCGACTCCAGCTGCGTACCTTAAATGGTACTCACCCTTGCATGGATTGGCATAAACAATTCTCGTGGGGCTTACGCCATGAGCAAAGACGGCCTCAATCTCGGCCTTGCTCGCGCAATCAAAGCTTGCACCAAGTGTTGCCAATGCAGCAATGAATGCAGGCTCATGGTTACACTTGACAGCAAAGAAGGGCTGAACATTGGGAAGGCAATGGCTCAGTGGAAAAGGGTCTTGATTTGCATACCAATGGTCTCATATTCGAACCCTCATGGCACTTTAATGTTGATAGTGTGTGAAACTTCCTCCTCCTTGTAGTTTAGATTATCGCTTGTATTAAATTTAAAAGAAAAAATCTATTCAATAATTAAAGCATCTCTCTAATGCCATGAAAAGCATGTGATGTGCTGGAACATTTGACAACACAGAGAATGATCTTTTTTTCTTTTTCTTTTTTTAAGCTTTTGGGGTTGTTGGCTATCAACTGATTAATTTACGGTGGTTTAGAATTTGCTCCCAACTCTTCCATCTCTGTGCTGTCTGTGTAGTCTGTACTCAAAGAGGGAAATTTCTCTTTTTCATCTTTATTATAAACGGGGAGGTGAATTCACTTGGGACTTAAATTCGTAACATATCACTAGATTAAGATTTAGTTCATCAATAAATTTGATTTAATATATCTTTGCCCATTATATATTTGAAATTCCTTGAAATGTCAGGGAAAGGATATTGATTGCATTTTTCTTTATGAAGGGTTGCATTGCATTTGAGATAACTTATATTATTTATGACGTTTTTTATTGTAGAATTATTGGATATATGGTTTTGGTTACGCCCTATTATGATGGCCCCTCAAATCTCTTAATTTAGAGATAAATTATTCCCAATATGATAGAGTTTTCAAATTCGATCCTCCATTTCTTAAAGGAGATTAAACTAACCTTACTTGACAAATTAGTTTTCTTATCAGCAAATGTCACTATCGGACATTGACTAGACCGGATTGTCTAATTTTGAAGGGGATGGACTATTTTAACATTTTGCCTTCCTATTTGTCCTTTTTAGTAAACTCCTTTTCTTATTTGTTATAAAGAATATTAAAAAAAATGTGAGAAAAAAAATATTTCTATTTGGAAAAGAAATTGAACAAGAAAAGAATATATGAGAAAGAATTATAACAACTATTTGACAATGTTATTTGTATAAATAAATAAATAAAACCAATTTGCCATGGAAACTAATTAATTTAAGCAAACATCATGTTTCCTTTTGCACAATTTCATAGAGCTAGCATTGATGAAATTATACCAAATCTATTTACGTTAGCTTAGCTTTGTAGTTACTATTGCTTTCACTGGCCGACCTACATAGAGCCTAGTGTGAGCAGCTACCTACACTTATGCATGTGTAAGTAAAATGCATATATTAATTAGTTGACGCCAATTGTAAAACCTTACTTAATCTGATCATGGCAATTAAGTTGGCAACATGGCGAGGGCATATAAATCAGATCCCATCTAAAATTAATAACGCTACAATATTCCTCGAGGGACCTGGAAGAAAACCTCACAACATTAATGTTTGATTGTTTTCTAGTCTCTATTTATATTTTATATTTATAAGAGTTTAAAAGGTGTAGTTGTATTGGCACTGGCGGACCTATATAGAGAGCCTAGTGTGGGCAGTTGCCTACACTTAATTTCTTCTAGTGTGGACAACTACCTACACTTATGCATAAGTAAAATGCATGTATTAATTAGTTGACGCCAATTGTAAAACCTTACTTGATCCATTCATGGCAATTAAGTTGGCAGCATGGCGCGAGCATATAAACTAGATCCCATATGAAATTAATAACACAACAATATTCATCAAGGGACCTGGAAGAAAACCTCACAACATTATTGTTTGATTGTTTTCTAGTCTCTACTTATATTTTATATTTATAAGAGTTTAAAAGGTGTAGTTGTATATTGGCACTGGCAGACCTATATAGAGCCTAGTGTGGGCAGTTGCCTACACTTAATTTCTTCTTCAACCATGTAGGCTACAATAAATAAGACATTTGCCTAACAAATAAATGAAACCTTCAAGATTTTAACCCAAATTTCCCATATTCAAAATATCAAGGCCCCAAAGTTGACAAAAGATCAAGACCCAGTTCAAGAAATAACTTAGTTGACGAAAAGAAAACCTCACTAACCTCATGATGAAAAAAAGCATTAACTGATTGATGAAATGAGATTATATATATATATCGATCTGAGGTGTACACAGTATTGAAAGTAAGCCCTAATTGCAACTCTGCTTTTTTTACATGACCCTAATTAAGAAAAGATATGGAGTTGGAGGAAGAAGTACTAGAGCCAGTGAGCCCTACTGGTCACTACTTCACCAGCTCTGTGTTGTCAGTGTCGAATCTTGCTATTTTGGAAACTGAGATTCCGTTCGATGAGTCTCAAACCATGTCTTTGGTTCAGAATGTCTTCCTCCCAATCAGCCCACGCTTCTCCTCTATCATGGTATTTATCTCTCTCTCTCTCTCTCTCTCTCTCTCTCTCTCTCTCTCTCTCTCAGCCTGAAATCAATATATTAATATTAAACAATTCTTGCTTAATTATTTTATATGTTCTTATATAGAAGAAAACGAAAGTAAAGTTTCTCTCAGCGATGTACCCGGAACATACAAAAATTTCTCGAAGAATTGGAATTATTTATGCTTTTTCAATTTTATTTTTAACATATATAATATATGAATATGTTGGAAAGATCGCCTGAATTTCTTGCTCAGAGAACATTTCCCAATCACCTGTGAATTTTTTTTTTCCAAGTATGTACATGAAGTATCATAAAGAAAGGAAAACTTTGAAAACTTGAACAAAAATTAATTATTTGAGTGTTTCACTAAGCAATATGGTTGCCTTAGCTAACTTGGAACATCATCACCATATTTGTGTATTTGGTTTAATGATTTTCCGTATCCTGTGGCTATGAATAATGAAACTCTTGTTTGATAATTCCTCATATAATCCACCCTGTAATTTTCTTTTGTACTTCAAAAAATAAAATTTATTAATTTGGAAAATATAGGTTGAAAATAATGGGAAGAAACGGTGGAAAAAGGTTGAGGTGAAGGTTGAAGACCATGTAAACATCCCTATTTTCCCACCCAGCCTATCTCCAGAAGCATATGACAAGTATCTTGACGACTACATATCAAAGCTAGCAGTAGAAAGATTGTCACCAGAAAAACCACTTTGGGAATTTCATATCATCAAATACCCAACTAGCAATGCAGCTGGTAATGTAATCATCAAGCTCCACCATGCCCTAGGGGATGGCTTCTCTCTCATGAGTGCTCTTCTTTCTTGCCTACAACGGGCTGACGATCCTCGTCTTCCCCTAACTTTTCCTTCAAGGCAAAGGTCACAGCCAAAGAGTGAAAGTTTTGTGACAAAAGTTTGCTCATCAGTCTTTAACACCCTGTCAGATTTTTGGTGGGGGATTTCAAACAGCACCATGGATGAAGATGATCTCACACCAATCAGGTCTGGGAAGGGAATTGAGTTTCAGCCCATTGCAGTGTCAACTATGACGTTCTCTCTTGATCAAATCAAATTAATCAAGAGTAAGCTTGGAGTGGTAAGTTCAATAAATCAACAAGCTACTATATATATATATATGCATTTTTCATTCCAAATTTACATATATGTATCTCTCCCTATCATATTTCGTTTCTTTCAATTATATACCAACTATTGTGAGACTTAATTTGTTTAACATTGCAAGTTCAAAAAAATAACATTTCTCTTGTGATATGACCAATCCATATTTGTAGTTGTTGATAACTTACTAATATTCATTATATAATGTAATTTCAGTATTTAATTTCTTACTAACAACGTAATTAACAGACGATAAATATAATGTAATTTCCGTATTTAATTTCTTACTAACAACGTAATTAACAGACGATAAACGATGTTCTTATGGGGATGATCTTTCTTGGCACTCGACTATACATGCAAGAGATTGACAAAAGTTCAAGTAAAGCACGAGGCACAGCAATGGTGTTGCTTAACACAAGGATGATGGGGGATTATACTTCAATCCAGGAGATGATCAAACCCAACAGCAAGATGCCATGGGGCAATCATTTTACATTCTTGCATGTACCAATACCCAACTTATTCTTACCTGAAGATGATCATCATCATGAATACTCAAATATTTCCCTTGAATTTGTCTCCAAGGCACAGAAAATAATCAGCACGAAAAGAAACTCTTTAGCTATTTATCTCACCAGCAGGTTCTTGGAGATTCTCAACAGATTTGGAGGCCATGAGGTATGTAAAAAGAGTTCGAGTCCCTCTCTTTAATTATGTCCTAACTAGTAGAACTTTGGTCTTAAACAACAATGCATAGGCATCGGCAAAGAAAAATATTACATTAGGCATCACCTTATAATTACATCTATCGGTATTAAAGAATAAAACGCAACGAATAAAAACTGATGCCTATGACCAAATTTCTGGTAGTGCCTCCTTTTGTATATACTGAAAAATAAAGGGTTACTGTTTATTTTAGGAATTCTAGATGAATTTGTAATGTTCACCAAACAAAGGATTTTGTTTTGTTTTAAAGCATGTTGCTTGTCATGTGGTGCAGGCAGCAGCCAAATACATTCGTAGCACATTGAAGAACTCGAGCATGGTAATCTCGAATATGATTGGGCCTGTGGAACAAATGGCTTTGGGTAATCATCCAATTAAAGGCTTATACTTTTTGGTGTTAGGTTCACCTGAGGTAAGTCTTTATATATATATATATATATATATATATATATATATATATATATATATATATATATATAGTTATTCTCTTATCCGGATGTCCGTACGTTATTATCATGCGGATCCTATTGTAAACATGCAAGAAAACAGAGAGGGGTAGTACAAAATACACTGCGTCCGCATGATAATAACGTCCGGATGTCCGCATAAGAGAATTTATGTATATATATATATATATATATTCATTTATTCTTTGAAAAAAAATAAAGGGTTTTTAGGTTCAATGGTCCCTAACTTTAACCTGATTCGCATTTTGGTCCCTCAATTTCTAAAATTGTTCCGGTGGTCCTTTAACTTCATTTTTGTCAGGACAAATGGTCTTGCTGTCAATTTTGTTACTTTTTTTTTCTGTTAAATGCAGGGGCAAAATGGTATTTTTGTATTTTATTTTTTATTTTCACCATCTGAACTTTGACCCAATTCACATTTTGGTCCCTCAACTTCCAAAATCATTCCCGTTGTCTTTCAACTTTAGTTTTATTAGGACAAATGGTCCTACCATCAGTTTGTTAATTTTTTCTGTTAAAATGGGAATTGGCTAATATTCATTTATAGCCGTTACCCCATATGTAACATAATCTCAATGGACTTGCATTTAGGGCCTTGCCGTGACAATAGTAAGTTATATGGGGAAGGTGAGGGTTGCCTTCAAAATGGAAAAGGGGCTTATCGATCCACAAAAGTTCAAGTCATGCATGGAAAATGCATTTGAGATGATACTCAAAGCATCGGACACGAAGAACAATTAAGAAGGAGGCATAGGTTGAAATGCCAAGACGCGGCCATCACTAGTTTATAAAACTTTAAAGCTTCTATTATTATTATTACTATAATAGAAGTGTGAATTATGATGCTGGATATTGCTATTAACAAGCAGAATTTGTTAATATTGGGAGCCAAGAGGGTCTCTAAATCTGGTAGCTATAATTTCAATGAAATATGATTACACATTTGAATAAATTCCTCACGAAAGATAGATTCATTCTGCGTATCACACAAGAAATTAGAAATCTAATTCCAGCTTCCGGCTATTGATAATGTAAAGAATAGTGTTGAGAATAGGAAAGCTCGTGACGCTTGGAGTTGCTCAGCTTGTAATTGACTTGTTATTGAGTTTCTGCTGTGTTTCTTGTGCATGAAAACCTGCTATGTTTTTGTGCAGTTCAATCTGCTTATTCTGCAATTAGTTTGAAAAAGTATTTATCATTCATCTAAAAAGAAGAAAATCTATCAGTTGTCGATTGATATGAGGCAGAAAGGAAGAAAGGAGGCTAAATGAGATGCCCAAGGAAAATGTAACCAGAAGTTTACAATGTGTGTTGTATTGCACTTATGAATATGCTTGTTTGCACGCATGTGTTTGTGCTTATGCACTCGCATCGCATTTACGATCAGGAAAATTGGAATACAAGTTAACAAGTTAGCCAGTGCCATTCTCTGTAATGCGTCCTGATTTGCTGAAACTAAATGAGGAATCCAACCACCCTGCATTCTTTGCTCGTTCAATGTAACGGGTTTACTGTTTCTGGACATCAGGGACATCCAAAGCCAAGTCTTCTAGAGACTCTGCAACTCTCCCAAACCCCTTTGTCATTTGGTTCATTGTTATGAGTCCAGAGCCAAAACACTCCTCAAGCAAAATCCGAAGTCTTTCATTCTTCTTTTCCATAATTGCCACCAAAGCTTTTTGACAACCTCATGATTGAAAAATGGCATGCCTCTCTGACGTCCCCTTCAGACTCAAACTCTCCTAGCAGCTTTCCAATCTTGTCCTTTTGAGGCCTTAATTGGGTGAACGAAAAGAAGATATTTTTCATTTTGGAAAAAAAGAAAAAAAAAGAAAAAAAAAGGAGAAGTCATTTTTTCTTTGTAATTTATTTTCCGAAAATTTTAACCTAATTTTTTTTTTTTTTTAAAATTAAATTTATTGCATAAAAACGAGTCGAGTCATAAAACGAGTACAACAACAAAATATGAAGTTGAAAGTCATGAATGAATAGAAGAAGGAACTAGTGGCTCAAGTGGTTCAGAGCAGTTATCCATACGTGTTCAAAATCTTCCCTTTCTCAATATCACTAGGGACGGTAATGTGGTGAATCGGGGTTGGGTTTGCCTTTCCCTCATCCCCGTCTCCATCCCTGCACACAATATTCAAATCGCGGATTCCCAATTCTCGCATTTGTTGGGGATCAGTTTCTCAACCCGCCCTATTACAAAAGTATCATTATAAAAAAAAAACTTTGTTAAACAAGAAAGAAGTGTTATGAATCTAGTACTAGTGTAAATCAATTCTATTTTCATTAATATCAAATAAGAATTACTTAGCCAAATTAATACCTACAAAAACTATAATATTTATAGGGGTGATTAGGTCTATTAGTCCCCCCCAAATTTTGACCCGATTTGCATTTTGGTCCCTCAATTTACAAAATCGTTTCCATGGTCCTTCAACTTTAGTTTCATTAGGACAAATGGTCATGTTCCCAATTTTGTTATCTTTTCTGTTAAATCTATTGAGGTTCAAAATTGGAAATTACTAGGTTAAATTATATTTAGGTGTAATAAAATATTCATATAATTTTTAACATGAGCAAAGACAACAAATTAAAGATGCCTGAATTAAATCTTGGTAAACATCAATTAACATGAGCAATGGTGCTGGGAGAGAGAAGAAAGGTGAAGAGCTTGACTGGCAATTGAATGGGTAGGGGGCAATCAAAGACAAGGCCTCCCAAAGCAAGGCAGCAATCCTCTGCAAACTCAACACAATCACTCTATCCTCCTCCTCCTCCTCCTCCTCCTCCTCCTCCTCCTCCTCCTCCTCCTCCTCCTCCTCCTCCTCCTCCTCCTCCTCCTCCTCCTCCTCCTCTCTCCACCTCACCCTCCTCCGTGCCACAACCCACGACCCTTTCAAGCCCCCAAACCCCAAAAGCCTCCCTACGCTGCTCTCCTTTGGTCTCAGCTCATGCGCCACCGCCTCCTCAGCCGTGGAGTCCCTCATGGACTGCCTCCAAATCACCCACGACTCCGCCGTTGCCTTCAAGTGCCTCCTCGCCATCCACCACGTCATCAAGTACGGTTCCTTTTTCCTCCAGGACTAGCTCTCCATGTACCCCCGCCAGCGGAGGCAGAAACTACCTCAATCTCTCCAATTTCAAAGACGATTCTACCCTTGTGCCCTGGGAGCTCTCCTCCTGGGTCCGATGGTACACTCAGTACGTCAAAAACCTCCTCTTAACATCTCGGCTTTTGGGTTTCTTTGTCAGCTCGAATTCCTACATCATGGAGAAAGACAAAGAAGAGGAGCGAGTCTCAGCTGTCACGACCCGACTCCCCTAGCAAGATATTGTCTGCTTTGGGCCTCCCCCCTCACGGTTTTGTTCTTGGGCTAAAGCTAATGTTATCTTGCCCAAAAGGCCTCTTGCTAGGAAGACAAGTGCCCACACATAAAAAGCACTTCACCTTTCCCTCCCCGAGTGATGTGGGATTGCTCACCGTTCTTGTTTCCCCAAGACACGGGTCGTACAGTCTCAGCCCTTTTGAACGCCAATTTGGTCTGAGAGACCGAGTCGCTAGTGAGTCTTATTGAGGGGATTTGCAAGCGGCCTGAGTCTTTGGGTTTTGGCGGGAACAGGTTGGTTATTGAGGTTCTGGGTTTGGTGGGCGAGGATTAGATTCCTGCAATGAACGTTTCGGTCCGAGTTAACGAGTTTGACGAGTTGTGTGAGTTTCGGCGACTCGGTCAAGTTGCTGGGCGTGTTAAAGCGGTCGGAGGATTGCAAAGGGAGGCTTTTGGTGGTGCCGAATGTAAAGAATGATTTGAGGAGTTTTAGGGTTTGATCAAAGAGATGAAGACAAAGATTGAGAAGGAGAATGTGAGCAATAATAAGTTCATGGCGACTATGAGAGTGGGGGAAAATAAGACCAACCTAAAATGACCCATCTACCCTACATTTAACAAAAAAATTGACTGATGTAACGGTGGGACTATTTGTCCTAACGAAACTAAAGTTAAAGGACCATGGGAATGATTTTGGAAATTGAGGGACTCAAATGTGAATTGAGTCAAAGTTTAGGGACTAATAGACTAATAACCCATATTAATAGTATAAATCTAAATGAAAAACTATGATTCCAAACAAATTGGATCTACTAAAACAACACATATATGCTCTAAACAGGGAAGATACGGGTGCATTATTAAAATAGCATTATCGCCTCTCCTCGAACACCATATCCGAAAAATTTCCGAAATTTGTCCTCATGCCAAATTTTTATCCTTCATACTCGACCCATTCGCAAGCCCTTTGAAAACCTAAACCATGGGAAATATTGACATCCCCTTAATATTTTTTGTGTAAAAAAAAATTATATATTAGATAGAAATGGATTTTTGGTTGATTATTTTATAAATACATGCATATTTATATAGTTTGGGGTAAAATATTTTTTTTTTATTATTTTGATCATTGGATTTAAATTTGAGCCATTGATTTATTTATAATCAAAAAACAACTTCTTTAGACATCAGAAGCACCAAACTCAAGAGGATAACAGAACTAACACTAAATCTAGCTTCTATAATGAGAGGCTATGTTGAGGTGTTACAACAATGATGGGGTTTAGTCTAATAAATCAGACGACTATTAAGGAATCCATCAATATAATCCCTCACTTTTACCCTTCATTATAGCCTCCCTGCTATATCTATTTGGATTTAAGACTTCGAGTTGGAGAGAGTTGGTCTAATAGCACTACCACCAGTGGGTTTTGCCATGGCAAAAGGCCCTCTAGGCTGGCAAAACCATCCCACCAAGCATTTCTTGACCGGACAGATGGTGGGGTCCATCAAGACTGGGCAAGCCCAAGGCAAGATAAACCTGAGCTGCTGCCGGAAGGTGCTGACAACAGCACTGACATCATCTTGGCATTAGCGAACAAATTTAATTTTTTTAACACTGCCGCGTGCACCACAAGCGAGGCATGCGTCACGCCTGTGAAAACCAAACAAAAAGTCGTGTACACCACGTGGCGGCTCTTGGGCTCCGATGCAATTTTTTTTTCTTCATCCAACGGCTACCAATTTTTTTGTAATAAAAATTGAACAAAAATAAATAAAACATGTAAAAATTTCTAGACAAAAAAAACCAAAAAGATTTAGAATTTTTTTATTATATAAATACCTAGCAATATTCTTTACTTTCCACACCAAAACTTCATACAAATTCTCCTTCTCATATCATAAGTATAAATAAAACTAATCTTATCAAAATTAATCTCACAAGTATAAATAAAATTATTTTCATGTGCTGAGTGATTGCCCTTAAGTTGCCATGGCAATAGGTGGGAAAGCAAAAAAACAATTCTAGGATAGGAACTATTAACATGAATAGTAACAATTCTTGCTTGCCCTTATCCTTTACCATGACAAATGGGTAGAGATGCTCTAAGGTAGGTGACAGGGATCGACACATTTGATTTTGGGCGGGCCTTGGTCATCGCTCTCTTTTTGGGCAAGTGGGCTAGGCCATTCGAGTCTACCAATTTTCCTGTCCATCTTGAATCTGATATGCTATGAATTAAAGTACGTAGAACAAGAAGTAATATTTTGCAATGTATAAAAGGTTATATAAAGATTGTCGATCACACAATTAAGGAACTACTACAAATAGAAATTTAAAATAAAATAGTGAATGTCAACAATCCCTATCTCAGTGGTACATAAGAGCATTTGCCAAAAACTGTAAGAAAGATCACACAATTAAGGTACCCATATTATAATAATTTTTCGGAAACACAAAACAACCGAACAAGATTTAAAGTAAAAAAGTGAGAGAGATCACACAATATTCTAATTTTTTGTTTTTGTAGCGGTCCAAAAAACTTATTTTCCACTCCTCACTTCTAACAGTTTTTTCTTTTTTAATAGAGCAGAAAGAAAAAAAAGAAATTACAGGAAAATAGCATCAGCCATACCAACCCCAACAAAATCTAGTTTAATTATTAGCATTTGTAAATGCCAAGTACGTGGGAATAGCAGAAATGCAGAAGCCATTGAAGTTGGTTCCAGCAGAAGTTGTGTAGGCGCCCATGTTGTGGAACACAAGATAATCATTCAGCTTCAATTCAGGCAGTTTGCAGTCAGCAACAACTGTGTCCAATGAATCACAAGTCGGCCCAAAAACTGTCGATGAATATGTCACTTGATTTTGGTGAGGACTTAGAATTTGGAGCGGTGAGATTTGCATAGAGGATTTATCATATGCTGGAAGATTAAATGACCCATAAATTCCATCACTAATCCAATACTCTCTTTTCTCTCCCCTCACTCTCTTCCCCATCACATTTGCAACCATTGTGAATGCAGTTTCAGCAAAGAACCTTCCTGGCTCAGCCATCACCGTCAGATCAGAATCTGACTGATGATCAGAAAAGTAGTCTTTGATGGCAACATTTATGGTCTCGGCTATTTCATCAAACAGTTGATTTGCTTTGAACCCACCACCAATATCAAGCACATGCATTTTGGGCATTTTGAGCTCATCAGCCACATCAAATGCAGCTCTAGCTGCAGCTATTGCTCTGCGGTACACTTGAGATTCAGACGCTTTCGATCCCACGTGGAACGAAATTCCCACCACTCTTAACCCTAGTTTGTGTGCGTGTCTAAGAAGCGGTGCGACCTCCTCGGGCAATGCACCAAATTTGGCCCCGAATGAACGCCACGAGCTCTTGTCATTCGGTACAGCAATCCGAAGCAACAAGGAACATTTGGGGTGGCACCTTTTGATCTTATCAACTTCGTCCATGGAGTCGAAGGTTGCAAGATCTACCCCGACTCCAGCTGCGTACCTTAAATGGTACTCACCCTTGCATGGATTGGCATAAACAATTCTCGTGGGGCTTACGCCATGAGCAAAGACGGCCTCAATCTCGGCCTTGCTGGTTCAATCAAAGCTTGCACCAAGTGTTGCCAATGCAGCAATGAATGCAGGCTCATGGTTACACTTGACAGCAAAGAAGGGCTGAACATTGGGAAGGCAATGGTTCCATTTTTCCATAAGGCTGACAAGAACCCCCAAATCTACAATGTAAAATGGTCCGTGTTCGTCTTGTTTGTTGATGATGGATCTGATGAGGGTGGTAAGTTGGTGCCTGGGTATGTCAGCTGGAACATGCTGATCACCTTTCACTTGGCTTGCAGCCAACTTGACTTGTAGGCTGCTAAAGGTGGAAAGGCTGGGAATGCTTGGCAGGATCAATGCCATGGAATAATGTTTTTAATCTGTGACTGTGGAAGCTAGAGATTGATCTCTAAACTTAATATTTGTTAAGTTCGAGAGAGCAGTGCAATATGGGTAATCTTTTTATATAGATACTTTCATCAGAATGGGCGTGACCAACCATGTCTCATATTTCGCAGTAAAATAAAAACCAGATCCAATGCTAACGGGGTTTAGCTCAGTAGAAAAGGGCCTTGACTTGCATACCAATGGTCTCATGTTCGAACCCTCATGGCACTTTAAATGTTGATAGTGTGTGAAACTCCATCTCCCTTGTAGTTTAGATTATCTCTTATATTAAATTTAAAAGAACAAATCTATCCAATAATTAAAGCATCTCTTTAATGCCATGAAAAGCATGTGGTGAGCTGGAATATTTGACAACACATCGTCTTATTATTATTATTTTTTAAACTCATTATGGTGGTTTAGGATTTGCTCCCAACTCTTCCATCTCTGTGCTGTCTGTGTAGCTGTACTCAAAGAGGGAAATTTCACTTTTGTAAGATTATATCACTAGATTAAGAGTTAGTTCATCAATAAATTTGATTTAATATATCTTTGCCTATTACATTTGAAAGATTCCTTGAAAGTTGTCTGGGAAAGGACATTGATTGCATTTTTCTTTATGAAGGGTTGCATTGCATCTGAGATAACTTATATTATCAGATATGACGTTTTTTATTGTAGAATTATTGGATATATGGTTGGTTACGCCCTACTATGATGGCGCCTCAAATCTGTTAATTTAGAGATAAATTATTCCTCATACGATAGAGTTTTCAAATTCGATCCTCCATTTCTTAAAGGAGATTAAACTAACCTTACTTGACGAATTAGTTTTCTTATCAGCAAATGTCACTGTTGGACAGTGACTAGACCGGATTGTCCAAATTTTGGAGGGACTGAACTATTTTAACATTTTGCCTTCGTATTTGTCCTTTTTTTTTAGTAAAACTCCTTTTCTTATTTGTTATAAAGAATAACAAAAAAGATGTAAGAAAAAAAAAATTTCTATTTGGAAAAAGAAATTGAACAAGAAAAGAACATGAGAAAGATTTATAACAACTATTTGACAATGTTGTTTGTAAAAAAAACAAAACAATTTGCCATGGAAACTAATTAATTTAAACAAACATCATGTTTCCTTTTGCACAATTTCATAGAGCTAGCATTGATGAAATTATTAAAAATCTATTTACGTTAGCTTAGTTTTGTAGTTAGTATTGCTTTTGGTTTCTTTTGAATGTAGGTTGGTAAAAAGATACCAGATAGTTGAACATGGCAAATTGGTCATGCAAGATGAATGGTGAAGGAGGGACTTTCTTGCTTTCCGAATACATCGGCATTTACCATTCTGCGCACCAAAAGAACTGTGTTCTTTCTTCCCACGGGAAATTGGTTTGCTTTCCCATCTTTTTGGGTTAATTAACAAAATTCAAAATAGATAATGTTCTGGGTTGGAAGACATTAGTTGTTTGAAATACCCTCAAATTGACTTCAGAACACTCTTGAAAAAGTGGGACTCATAGTTGTCACGTAGGCAACCAATGGGAATTTTGGCGGATTCCCTAATCGGAACTACATTTAAAAAATATTGACAAATTCGAGCTATTTAATTCAGTTTTTTTTTTCGAATAACTGTTTTTTTTAGTACAAGCGGGGGTTTACACAAATATTCAATGGGTGCTTGGGGGGTTCTCTGCCAACATGAATAGAAATAGCTCAATCAACTGAACTATACCCCACTAACTTTGAGCTACTAATTTTTTTTTTTAAAGTACTTAATTGTTAAAATTGAGACCTTCATCCAATCACCACAAAATAAAACAGTAGCCCTGGGCACGGTTCGGGTCAAGTCCGATTTTGGCTGACGCATGAGCCGAATCGATGAAGGCCACAGTTCTTGGGTTAGGTCGAGTCAAAATTGAAATCCTAAATTGGGCTGAACTGCAATTGGGCCACGGTTCTCGAGTTAGTTCTGTAGTTGGATCGGTTTGGGCTTGAGCCCAATGCTACCATTTTTCAAAACCCCAAATCATATTTATTATTTGCCAAAATCGTTTTTTTTTTTGTCAGACTGCCAAAACAAAACCTAATGGGGTCGTTTAGTACGACAGACTATCATGGACTGGAATAAATCTTGGGACTATCTCGGATTAGCTCGGATTGGCTTAAGATGGATTAAGTACTGACCTACGTTTGTGCTATGTCGGACTATGAAGCTAAATTGTAAAAATAGTGAAGACCTATGTTTGGTGTTGTGCCGAACTAAAAAATAATTATTTTAATATTTAAATTTAATAATTTTTAAATAATTAAATGTAAGTTTTTTTGTTATTATAATTATCAAATTGACATGTACATTTCTTTTCCTCCAAACCAAATTGACATGTACATTTCATATATGCAGAAGTTAGAAATTCTTCATTTATGCCAAAGTCATCTACATGACTTAGAAATTAAAGGTTCAGTTCACTACACACAATTCTACCATTAATACATACAAATAAACATCCGCAATTTCAAAATGAAACTAATAAGCCCCAAAACCATGAACCATTTGGCTTTAATACTAGCAATATGTTATACCATTTGTGGTGTTTCCAAAATGAAGCCAATCTTATCAATCACTACAAGAAAATTGGGTATTTACGGCGTGTGTTGTGCGCCGTAAATGATAATTCACGGCGTGCGGCTGCGTGCTACGAAAGGCCAAGCCGTAAAAAGCCTTTTCTTTTTACGGCGTGCATTCGCTTGCCACAAGCGTTAATAAGGTGCGCCATGATTGAGTTCTCGTATCAGGTTTGGACAACTATTTGCGGCGCATTTTGCACGCTTTAATTGGTATACATTACACGGCTCTTTTGGCGCGACATAAAAGCTTTATTTGATACATATTTACGGCGCGTTTTGCACGCCGTATCTGTGTTTGTGTTTTTTTATTATTTATTTATAAATATAATCCAATTTCCTGATTATTCCAATTCAATTTGACAATACATTTCTTCATTATTAACCCTGGCATTTGAGTTTAACAAAGAAACACATTTTAGAAAAAAATATATATACGAGATATAAAAAAAAACTAATCATTGAAATCACCATTATAATCAATTAAGAGTATAGAAGAAACACATAAGAGTGCTGCCAAACATTCCCAAACTTTTTCTGACAGGACCCGCCCCAAATTTCCTCGGAAACCAGGACGGATCCCGTCTAAGATATCCGGCATTCCGCAGATGCAAACCAGGAAGATCATCCGGAAACTCACGAACAATAGGAACATCTTCTAGATTCAAAGTGATCTCCTAAGTATCAATGATGTGGGCTAAGTACCCCACACATCCCTTCTTAAGTAACCTTTTTGCCGTGATGGCGGAGATGAGACAAGAAGGAATAACTCTACGCTCTCCACAGAACATGACTTCAGGTTGTCCCGGACTTCTAAATATTACCTCCTTCCTGAAACAATCCACTGATGCCCGATGCTTCTCTAACCAATCCATTTCCAAGATAATATCAAGATCCACCAAATATAAGGGAATCAAATCAGCTTCTAACATTGCATCTCCCACTTGGACATAACAACCCTTGAATACCATGTCCGCAAACAGGACATCCCCTGTAGGTAAAGAAATACTAAAACTTCCTGCCATGGGTGTGGGTCTAACACTAGCATATGGTACAAAAGTACGTGCAATGAACGAATGGGTAGCCCCGGGATTTATCAATACACGTGCAAAGTAACCAAAAATAGGGACCATACCAGTGATAACATCCGGTGTGGCCTAAGCCTCCTGCTGGGTCATGGAGAAAACACGGGCCTGAGTAGTAGCACGCCTGGCTGACCCCTCTGACTCCTACCGCCTCGTCCACGGAAAGTGGACTGAACTCCGCTGCTTGAAGAAGAACCGGCTGCAGAAGAAGATGCCCCGCCCCGGGTCTGACCATGTCCTCTACCGCTTTACCCCTGCTGGGCCCCAAGCTCCTGTCCAGTTGTACCCGCAGCAGTAAGGAGTGGACACTCACTCCTATAGTGTCCAGACTGCCCACAATGAAAACATGTTACTCCGCTCCTCTGGGTGGGACCGCTCTGCTGTTCACGTTGCGGGCAATCCCTCTTGCGATGTCCTGCCTGTCCACAGTAAAAACAAGCGGAACTGGTCATAGGCTGATATCCAGATGGCTGACTCCAAATTGGTCGTGAGCTAGACCTGCCACTGCTCGAACTGGATCCCCATCCCCGGAACTGGTCACATGCTGATATCCAGATGGCTGACTCCAAACTGGTCGTGAGCTAGACCTGCCACTGCTCGAATTGGATCCCCGTCCTCCAGACCAACCACTACCTGCTGAACTGGAGCTAGATCCTCCTCTCTTTGATGGACCCTGACTCGGTCCACCAAATCCTGACATGTCTCTTCGACGTCTACCGGCACTCAATCTGATTGTCCTTTCCACTCTATCAGCAGCTTCAGCCAGTGCCCTCATAGTAGAATATGGGGTAGTAGTAACCTTACCCTGAATATCCAACCATAAACCATTTTCAAACCGCATACACCTTTCTTCTTCAGTGGCTACCATGTCCGGTGCAAACCTTGATAACTCATTGAATTTCTGCTCATATTCAAACACGGTCATAGCTCCTTGAGTCAATTGCTGAAATTCAATTTTCTTCGCATTCCAATAAGAATGCGGGTAGAACTGCACAAAGAAGATGCGCTGGAATTCCCCCCAGGTAATATCAGCAAGACTATTGTAACCTCCCCTGACAGTTTTCCAACAATGATACGCATTCCCTTTAAGTAGGAAGGCCGCCAATCTCACTTTATCCCCTTCCGGACATTATAGAACCTCAAAAACTCTTTCCATATCAGTGAGCCAAGCCTCGGCTTCCGTAGGTTCAGAGCTACCAAAGAACTCTTTGGCTCCCAATTCTTTGACTCTCCTGATGTCTGAACCTTCCTGATCTCGTCTCCCTTGCATGGCTGTAGCCATAGTTTGGGCGAGCTGTGTGGTGAACCGTGTTTGAAGGAAGACGTAGTTCAGACATCAGTTCAGTCCATGGCGTGCAGCCGGTTCTTCTTCTGCAGCCGGTTCTTCTTCGAGCAGCGGAGTTCAGTCCACTTTCCGTGGACGAGGCGGGAGGAGTCAGAGGGGTCAGCCATGGCGTGCTACTACTCAGGCCCGTGTTTTCTCCATGACCCAGCAGGAGGCTCAGGCCACACCGGATGTTATCATTGGTATGGTCCCTATTTTTGGTTACTTTGCACGTGTATTGATAGATCCCGGGGCTACCCATTCGTTCATTGCACATACTTTTGTACCATATGCTAGTGTTAGACCCACACCCATGGCAGGAAGTTTTAGTATTTCTTTACCTACAGAGGATGTCCTGTTTGCGGACATGGTATTCAAGGGTTGTTATGTCCAAGTGGGAGATGCAATGTTAGAAGCTGATTTGATTCCCTTAGATTTGGTGGATCTTGATATTATCTTGGAAATGGATTGGTTAGAGAAGCACCGGGCATCAGTGGATTGTTTCAGGAAGGAGGTAATATTTAGAAGTCCGGGACAACATGAAGTCATGTTTTGTGGAGAGCGTAGAGTTATTCCTTCTTGTCTCATCTCCGCCATCACGGCAAAAAGGTTACTTAAGAAGGGATGTGTGGGGTACTTAGCCCAGATCATTGATACTCAGGAGATCACTTTGAATCTGGAAGATGTTCCTATTGTTCGTGAGTTTCCAGATGTCTTTCCGGATGATCTTCCTGGTTTGCCTCCTCAGAGAGAAACCGAGTTCACTATCGAACTCCTTCCAGGCACGAACCCAATTTACCATCAACTGAGAGTACGAGAGGAGGATGTTCCGAAGACAGCATTCAGGACTCGTTACGGCCATTATGAGTTCTTAGTGATGCTTTTCGGATTGACTAATGCTCCAGCAGCGTTTATGAATCTCATGAACAGAGTGTTTCGACCTTACTTGGATCGCTTTGTGATTGTATTCATAGACGACATCCTTGTCTATTCCAGAACTTTCTGAGGTTGGTATTGAAGACTTTGAGAAGGAAGCAGCTGTATGCCAAGTTCAGCAAGTGTCAGTTTTGGTTGGATAGAGTGGACTTTCTCGGGCATGTGATATCAGCAGAAGGAATCTATGTAGACCCTCGGAAAATAGAAGCTGTTGTGAATTGGGTGCAACCCACTAGTGTGACAGAAGTACAGAGTTTCCTGGGGTTAGCAGGTTATTATCGTCGGTTTGTGGAAGGGTTCTCTGTGATAGCAGCACCTCTTTCACAGTTAACGAGGAAAGGTGTTTAGTTTGAGTGGACGGAGGAGTGCGAACAGAGTTTTCAAGAGTTGAAGAAGCGGTTGACCACCGCACCTGTATTAGCCCTTCCAGATAATTCAGGGCACTTTGTGATCTACAGTGATGCATCATTACAAGGTTTGGGATGTGTTTTGATGCAGCATGATCGGGTGATTGCTTACGCCTCAAGGCAACTCAAGAAGCATGAGCAGAATTATCATACGAATGATTTGGAACTTGCCGCAGTGGTGTTCTCTCTCAAAATATGGCGACACTACCTGTATGGTGAGACGTGTTAGATCTTCACTGATCATAAGAGTCTCAAGTACATTTTCACTCAAAAGGAGTTGAACCTGAGACAACGACGATGGATGGAGTTGATTAAGGATTACGACTGTACGATTGAATATCATCCCGGTCGAGCTAATGTGGTAGCTGATGCTTTGAGTAGGAGTATTGATGTGAGTATAGCTCATTTTAAAGGAGTTTATATTCCGTTGATGGGGGAACTACGGAAGGAAGAGGTAGAGTTGGAATGGAGTCAACAGGGTGCAATACTTGCTAGTTTGTATGTGAGGCCTATCCTGATTGAGAGGGTGATTGCAGCACAACTGGAAGATCCTAATCTTTGTGTGATAAGGTCGAAAGTAGAAAGTGGTGTACGGAGGGATTATGCTATAAGAGAAGATGGAGCTTTGGTAGCTAGAACACGTCTTTGCGTACCTAAGAAAGGCGACGACCTGAAAAGAGAAATAATGGAGGAAGCTCACTGTTCAACTTATTCTATGCATCCAGGTAGTACTAAGATGTATCTGACTCTACGGCAGTACTACTTGTGGCCGCATATGAAGGGTGACATTGCTAAATATGTGAGTAAGTGTTTGGTGTGCCAACAAGTAAAAGCGGAGCGACAGAAACCTTCTGGACTTATGCAGCCACTCCCGATCCCTGAATGGAAGTGGGAGCATATTACAATGGACTTTGTTTTCAAACTTCCACGTTCTGCAAATGGGTATGACGGAATTTGGGTGATAGTTGCTCGACTCACCAAATCAGCCCACTTCCTACTTGTAAAGGAAACCTATTCCTTGTCAAAGCTGGCGAAACTTTTCATGGATGAGATAGTGCGATTGCATGGAGCTCCTATGTCCATTGTGTCAGACAAGGATGCTAGGTTTACCTCTCGATTCTGGCTATGGGCACCAGGTTACGTTTCAGTACTGCTTTCCACCCACAGACTGATGGACAGTCGGAAAGGACCATTCAGACTCTGGAGGACATGTTGAGATCATGTGTGTTACAGCTGAAAGGTAGTTGGGATACTCACCTTGCTTTGGTGGAGTTTGCGTATAATAACAGTTATCATTCGAGCATTGAGATGGCTCCGTATGAAGCTTTATATGGGAGGATGTGTAGAACTCCAGTCTGTTGGAATGAGGTGGGTGACAGGAAAGTGGAAAAAGTGGATAGTATTTGGTACACAACTGAACAAGTGAGGATGATTCGAGAGAAGCTTAAGACCGCACAAGATAGACAGAAGAGTTATGCTGACAACTGGTCCAAGGATCTTGAGTTTGCAGTTGGAGACTGGGTATTTTTGAAGCTATCTCCTTAGAAAGGTGTGATGAGGTTTGGTAACCGTGGGAAGTTAAGTCCTCGTTATATTGGACCGTATGAGATCACAGAACGTGTCAGACCAATTGCCTACAGACTTGCCTTACCTTCGGAATTATCTCGGATCCATGACGTTTTCCATGTGTCCATGTTACGGAAGTACATGCCTGATCCTTCTCATGTTTTGGAACAGCAACTCATCGAGTTTAGAGAAGATTTGTCATATGATGAGGAACCCGTACAAATTTTGGACAGAAAAGAGCAAGTGTTACACTCCAGATCTATTCCAATGGTGAAAGTGTTGTGGAGGAGTCAAACTGTAGAGGAAGCTACTTGGGAACCCGAGGAGCAAATGCGGGCCCAGTACCCTTACCTCTTCTATTGACAGGTACGTAAATTTCGAGGACGAAATTCTTTAAGAGGGGTAGATTGTAACATCCCGACCCAAAATTTAAGACTATTCACTAATGAATTAAATTTAAAAATGGAATTTCCAATTTTGCCCTTGAAGTGGGGGCAAAAAGGTCAATTTTTATCCAGAGAGAGTGTGGAGCAACGGGTGATATTTTTAGGAAGGTTGTACTGAGCCGAGTCTGTAGACACGCGGTAGGCTCGATTCGGAAACGAAAAAGATACGATTGAAAAATCATTAAGGACCTAATTGAAATTATTTCAAAATTATTTTGATTAAAATCATATTTTCATTTTCTCATTTCTCTCTCTCTCTCACCCGACTTCTCTCTCTCTCACGCGAAACCCTCCCCCGACACTGTTCACCGACGGCTATTTTGGCCAGCCGCCGCTACGTCCGGCCACCTCCAGCGACAAGACCAGTCGCGTTAGAACCGTCATCTCAAGCTCTCTCCGTTTCGCTCCATCTCCGACACCGGCAGCAACGAGAACCACCAGAAATTGCAGAAAAGTCGCCGGAAATTTCAGAAAATTTCCAAGTCTTCGTTCTCCTTCAAATCTCCACCGATTCCGACGAGTGAGGTATGGTTTCTCGACTGTTTTTCGTGCTCTAGCTGCCTGTTGGATAGGTTTCCCAAAATTTTGAGAGGTTACAGATCAAATTTCGAAGTTAGGTTTCAGCCGGTTTTCAGTCTGAATTTCCGGCCACTTTTTGGCCATTGCCCAAGAACAAAAGTGACTCCAAATTAGGGGTATTACCTAGGTTAGGAGTTTGGAGCCAAGATTCTAAGTTTTTCCGGTCACCTGAACAGTGACCAAGCCATCCACGCGCGGCAGCGCGTGGACAGTCCGGCAGAGGTCACATTTTATCCTAAAATGATCCTTGTGTTGTCACGAGCGTATAGGAGTTTACGGATCTCAATTTGGATATCGTTTGGGCCTCGAACGAATTAGACATATTCTGTGATTTTCGGGTTTGATATATTTGGACCGTTGAATCAAACCCAATTTCACGTATGTTATTCCTGATATTACTAGGATCATATAGGAATTCACGGATCGTGAATCGGAGCCCCGGATGTTCCGATTCATCAACTTAAAGTGTTGACCGTCCAGTTGACCGAGTGTCTTCCGAGACTTTTCCAGCGCTTGAAACCCTTATATTGAACCTTAGGAACGTCTCGTTCCTCGTACTTAAGGGAAATCCGGGAAATTAGGATGTTAATTTAAAGTCTTCTTTTGAAGCATTGGATTTTAATATCGTGCTCGTATTCTGAAATAGGTAATCTGACACCTCCGTCACAGCAGGCAGGACCCTCTCAGGGTCACGCAGCTTGGGATTATTTGTGAGTGGACTTTGTTTTCAATAAATTGCATGAATTTTATGATGAAATTTCTATGCATAAGAATTTAAGGGTTTATGGAAATTTACTTTATACTTATTATTCGAAACTAATATTTTTATAAAGTATGGGTGTTATGTTTGAGTTTTAGACATATTCAAGTATCTAGAATTATATTTGCATACTATTTGGGAAAGTACTTTATGTTGAGTTTATGTGGGGGTACTTGGGATTGGTTGAAAGGCATGGAAAAAATGCGAGAGTAGAAAGTCAGTTTGGAGTGCTATAAGCACTACCCTGTGTACCTCCCCTGATCTGGATTGTGAGATACTTGGAAATGTTGGAACCCAGGGCATACCTTAACGGGGTATCGCTGTAGACCCTTAATTGGGTAGTCTGCGCGTGTAGGACGGTTCCAGGCGTACGGGTCTTAATTCTTCGTCCGTACGTGCTGGGTTAGAGTATTAGTCCCCCAATTGAACAACTCATCCCTAGCCACATGGATGTTTGAGGCGGGATAAGTGTGAGCTAGTCAACAATCCCCTGTTGGATTGTTTCCCTGGTACAATTAGGTGTGTCATATACTTATATTATATCTCTTATGTTATATATATAGCTATGCATTTGTTCTTGTTTTTGAGCGAGGATACTTCCCCGCTCGTCTTGCCGGTGGGCACATGTTTCTAGAGTTTAATTTGAGATTTGTAAGGAAATGTTTGGATGGGTTTATAGTTTCACTGGATTTCGGATTCAGCTCGGGTTTGAGCAAACTATATATATATATATACATGAATATGGTGGATTTAATGCATTGGTTTCATGCATGGTTTTCTAACAGTGGGGTTTTATTACTTTGGTTTAAATTGAACTAAATTTTGTTTTGTCCACTCACAATTTTCTGTTTTGCACCCCACAGCCAGTAGTTGACTGGAACGAGCAGCCGAGCTGTGTCGTGTGCTCCCGAATCGCGAGCTTCAGTACACCCAGCCTTCGTAGAGTTCTATACTCTGTAAATTCGTAAAACTTTATTTTTGATGGTTTGTTGAATTCTGTTAGACTTGCTCTGTTATCGCCCTGTTAGGATGTAATTTTTAAGGCCGGAGGCCATGGTTTGTAACACTATACTTTGTGTAATGCATGCTAGCTGTTGGGTTGTAAATATCTGTGTTTTTGACAGGTTGAAATATTTGGAATATGTCCTGTTTATAGACTGCCAAAATTTTGGTAGAAGTCTCGATTCTTAGTAAGTGGGCCCGGCATCTGCGGAATGCGGGATATCTGTGTTTAGGATAAAATGTGACCGCTGCCGCGCGTGGGTGGCTTGGTCACTGTTCAGGTGACCGGAAAAACTTAGAATCTTGGCTCCAAACTCCTAACCTAGGTAATACCCTTAATTTAGAGTCACTTTTGTTCTTGGGCAATGGCCAAAAAGTGGCCATAAGTGGCCGAAAATTCAGACTGAAAATCGGCTGAAACCTAATTTCGAAATTTGATCTATAACCTCTCAAAAATTCTGGGAAACCTATCCAACAGGCAACTGGAGCACGAAAAACAGTCGAGAAACCATACCTCACTCGTCGGAATCGGTGGAGATTTGAAGGAGAACGAAGACTTGGAAATTTTCTGAAATTTCTGGCGACTTTTCTGCAATTTCCGGTGGTTCTCGTTGCTACCGGCGTCGGAGATGGGGCGAAACGGAGAGAGCTCGAGACGACGGTTCTAACGCAACTGGTCTTGTCGCCAGAGGTGGCCGGACGTAGCGGCGGCTGGCCAAAATAGCCGTCGGTGAACAGTGTCGGGGGAGGGTTTCGCGTGAGAGAGAGAGAAGTCGGGTGAGAGAGAGAGAAATGAGAAAATGAAAATGAAAATCTGATTTTAATCAAAATAATTTTGAAATAATTTCAATTAGGTCATCAATGATTTTTCAATCGTATCTTCTTCGTTTCAAGTCCGAATCGAGCCTACTGCATGTCTACGTACTCGGCTCAGTACAACCTTCCTAAAAATATCACCCGTTGCTCCACACTCTCTCCGGATAAAAATTGACCTTTTTGCCCCCACTTCAAGGGCAAAATTGGAAATTCCATTTTTTAATTTAATTCATTAGTGAATAGTCTTAAATTTTGGGTCGGGATGTTACATTTTCACTGCCTCGAATCCATTCACTAGTGAAGAAAACAAAAAAAATAAGTCTCTAACATGAACCTATGCTAAAACAATGTCCTTTAGCAGTAGACAATATTCATGAGCATTCTTTGACCCTTTGAGAAAAACCTACAGGATATCAAATATATAAATAGAAAAAGTCATTTCTTTTTTAAAATCACAACAAAGGTGGATCCCAATCAGTAGAAAACATGACAATTTACAATGACGTATATATCACAGTCATGACTTGATTATGCACTAGACTTATATATACAATGATATATATATACTGAAACAAAGCACTAGACTTATGCTCTTTTAACATTGATTATGCAGAGTCATGACTTGATTATTATACAATGAGAACTATACCATCTACATGTAAAAGAAAAATGAAGAATTTTACCTCAAAGATGCAACGCTACAGCAGGACCGAATACTTTTGCTACAGCATCCTCTTTAATAGAACATTTCTGTGGACCTTGTTCTTTTCTGTACTTTTTCACTTCTTTCTGGAAATTTACCACCACAAAAATAAAAACTTAAATATCAATCTATGGATAAACACTAAAAATATGCAGCAAACAGTTTTTGCTTTTACCACTAAATCTGGATCCTCAACTTCATCATCCTCATTCTTCTTTCTCTTTTCGTATCCATAGATCCAAACATCAGTCCTTGAAAAGCCCACAAAGATGGATGAATTAATACGGATAAGAGAATCAATATACATCACAAAACAATGAGGACAGAAAATAAAAAACCACTTCACACATGTCATACAAGTAATTATTAGTCCTAATAATGGTTATGTGGATATATTTCATACAAAACATCCACCACACGACAAAACTGATCACACAAAACAATATCAAGTTAAAGAAAGAAAGAAAATACCAGCAAGTATAATTGAACCAGCACATAGTTGAAAGAAAGAAAATACCAGCAAGTATAAGCTTATTGCACCAAATATGCTACTCCTCTAGCACATTCAAAGCAACAATCTGCCTCATGAAAATCATCTCATTTTTCTGACCTGGTTTACATGAAAGAAAAAACATAAGAAAAAAAAAAGATTAACAGCTATACATTTTTTTATAAAAAGAAACAAAATTTGAGATATCTATGGTCTAGAAAAGCATATAACTGGTATGATATCCATATAACAATTCCCACGAAAAAGGTTTCTCAATATAAGCTTATGCACAGAATACACAGCTTCAGAGAAAGACACACCAAAACCTGGTTATAATTGGACTCAATACCCAATTTATTCATTCCTCTCCACCTTTTTGGGATTTAACCAAACAATCTTGTTTCTTTAGATATTTCTTAGGCCCACAATCACATATACGAAGGTAATAGGCATATGAATACATTGAACATCCTCTTATGAAATAATGGACATCCTTCACAGAGAATGTGAACATAACTCATTCCAAAGAACAGAGACCCCTACACATCATTTTGTGAAACTGAGAACTAGTACGTCTTGCTTTATAGTAAGCAATTCAACATCCATGAAATTGATAGCTATTAGCTACAATTACAAAAACTTTGTTCTAAAGAATTGGTTTTTGAGAATGCAGAGCATTTTTCTTTATGCTATTGCACCCTTGGTCCTTCCCCATCTGGTGGGGAGAAATTTGCCCTCAAAGAAGTTTGTTGATGGTCTGGCATTTATACAACATATCATAAATCGTATATATTTGATATGGAAACAGTGTACATATGCAGTTTCAGAAAAGAAGAAGCTTTAGTTAGATTCATTATGTTCCATTTAAAATTTTCACTTTCCAGCATTAAGATCAATGATCAAGGCCTATCATTTAACATAGATTAGTTACAATTTTAAATTTACCAAAAAAATAATCAAATTGGCTTGACCAATTTCAACATTCGATCTAAACTCTCACTTTTCTCACAAGAAGAACAATCAGAACAAAGTGAAAATTAATGGCCTTTGCCTTTGAGCAGAAAACCCAAAAGGCCAACCGAGGATCAAAAGAGGGAAAAATGTATGAATCAAAACAAAAAAGGGTTTGTCAAATTACAGAGATTAATTGGCAGCTGTTGATTCAGAGATATGCATCATGCATATGCAAGGTGGTCCTATCTTAGCTGGGTTTGTTCCCATATATAAATACATTTATGTATTTGCTAAATTTTGGTATCCATGACAACATCCAAGTTAATTAACCCAGCACAACACCCCTCTTTCCACCGAAACATTTCAGAATCTAGCCCATAAAGACGAATCAGCAGGAAGTGTAATTTCCCTAAGCATTTCCAGCCACCGAAAACAATTTAGCCCATAAAGAAGAATCAGCAGGACATAGCAAAAATAGATGATGCATGACCCTTTTTATCATTATCAGAGCTGCAAACTAATTACATTTCTAAGGGAATTTACACATTTACCTTAGCAGATTATATCAACTTGCTTAGTCATTAGCAAATGGGCAATCCCTAAGTTGTATATGAAATTACGAGATTCCCATATCTTTCAAATTAAAAGAAAGTGTATATGAAATTATAGGCAAAATCAATAAATTGAAGGGAAGAGAGAGAGAGAGAGAGAGAGAGAGAGAGGTGTGTGAGGTACCTCTTCCGGTTTCCGGTTGACGGCGACAGACGAAGAAATATCGGGCGAGAGAAACCGAGTGCTTACAACGGTGACAGAGACGAAGTGCTTACGACGGTGATAGAGCTTGGAGGCAGATTCAATGGGGATAGGGTTTGGACAGAGAGAGTCGATGGGTATAGAGAGAGATATTTCCAAATAATAATTTCAGTGAAAAGAGTATAGTTTCGCAGGCGACTTAAAATGGAGCGAAACAACCAAAAAATTAAAAAATAAAGAATTAGTTTTGTATTCACGGCGTGCATATTTTGTATGCCATTAATAGGATTAGATTTCACGGCGTGCACATTTTGCACGCCATTAATAGAGTCATTTTTTACGGCGTGCTTTTTTGGCACGCCATTATTGCCTAAAAATCACGGCGCATTGTACAAGCACGCCGTAAAAAAGGAAAGAAAAAATCATTTAAGGCGTGCTTTGAATGCACGCCGTAAAAAGAGGACGAAAAAACACTTTTACCGCTTGCATAAAATGCACGCCGTAAATACTCACTTTTCTTGTAGTGAATGCATCATTTGTAGTGTTTCCAAAAAGATAGATGCATCAAATTTAGCTAGGCCATATCCTCAAGCATTGTCACTAAGCAACTGCTCAACAAACACTTTCTTGATATCATCATCCAAAGACATGAACATAGATATATTTTGTGGCTTCTCCAAAATGAGTTTTAGTGCTGCATTTTGATCTAAAGGAGAAAATCTCATTTTCTTGAGTTCTTTGGCAATATCAGATCTATCTTCATTACCTTTGTAGGGGCTTTTTCGTTCTAGCAGCTTGACGAATGGGCCTGGGCTGCTGTAAAGAGCAAATGGCTGGAATCGCCCCTTGTGTCTGAGTTCGAGAATCAAACCCCAAGTGCGCTTCGAAAGGGTAGCGGAGCCTTAAGAAACACCTTGGTTATCTTCACCAACAAAAAAGACAATTGCTTGCAGATAAATATTTAGGCTTGGCATGAGAAGCTTGTGGCATGGGAGCTGTGCATTCGTGAGTTTAGCATGAGAGAGAGAAGGCTTGGGTTTCCTATGAGAAACATAGGCTCGAAGTAAGGGGAAGAGAGAGTTTTTGGGAGGATTTATTGAGGAGAGAGAGGAAGAGATGAGGCAGAGGAACGGGTGGCTTGAGCAAGTTTTCAGCAGCTTGACGAAAGTTCTGTCAAGTATTGGAACAGTTCTACCAAGAGGGAAAATGGGGAAGAAGGATGAATAGTGCACGAAATTGCTAGGTTTTGAAGATGAGAGGGAAGCTTGCTCTCTGGATACGTGTTATGAGAGAGAGAGCGAGGAAGAAGATGAAAGCATGGGTGGCTTTAGCATATATTTCCAGCAGCTTGACGAAAGCTTCGTCAAGCTCCTGGGCGATTTGACATAAGAGAAAATGGGAAGCAATGGAAGAACAAGGCTTGAAATCGGAGGGTTCCAGAGATGAGAGATGACGCTTACTCTCTCTGCATGTGGGTTTTGAGAGAGAGAAAGGAGGAAGATGGAAGAATAAAGCATGAAATTGAAGGATTCCTGTTAAGCTCATAATTTCATACATATACATGCCCAAATTTACTTACTTCTTTTGCTTAGTTTCCTATAATTTTGAGTTATTTGCCTCCCTTTGTGTGTTTTGTAGGCCAAAAGAGCAAGAGAGCATAATTCATGCAATTCAAGCATGTTAAGGCCTAATTTGGATGAATGGATGAAGAGCTTAAAAGACAAACTCATTTTGGCTACAGCCCCCTGCCAGTCCAGTTCCGTAGGTCATATTGCAAGCTTTGTTTCGGCAACCTACACAACTCGGATGAGGCCGTATTCTTCATGAAAGTTGTTACAATGGGTGTGTACTATAACATATCCAAATTTCAGCCCCATTGGATAAATATGAAGTCTGTCACCTAGCAAACACAGACCCATGTTCAGGATGAATTTTTGTCAGCGAGCAAAACGAGTTAACAATTTGTTTTGGCCTTAACTTCTTCATCCGAGCTTGGATTGGGCCAATACTTGTGTGGTTGGATCAGACACATTCTGAACTTCAATTTGGAGTGCTTAAAGTGGTCATTTGCTTAAGAGAAGCCCAATTTGTAGGAGGAGTTGTGTCTCCTGAGGGTTTAACAGATACGATACCCACAAACGTTTTACTGACTCTACAAAACAATGTAGTTAGAAAACTTAATAGATTTGTTAGCCCTTAAGCAAAACAAAACAAAACAAAATACAAAAACGTTAACCTTCCAACCGGACAAAAATGTTAAACTTCATAGACATGGCTCAACAAGGAACAAAACAAGCACTAAGGAAGTTCTAAACATTATTCAAGTGCTACCACAATTATGCTCTTTTGGCCTTTTGGCCTACAAAACACACAAAGGGAGGCAAATAACTCAAAATTATAGGAAACTAAGCAAAAGAAGTAAGTAAATTTGGGCATGTATATGTATGAAATTATGAGCTTAACAGATTGGCATGTACACTTGGCTCGAGCTTGTATGCTTGGATGCTTGGCATTGGCATGTACGCTTGGCTTGGGCTTGTATGCTTGGATGCTTGGCATTGGCATGTGTTGGAAGGATGTTTGAAATATGGCAGGTGCTGGAAAATGTTTTGTTTGGCATGGAATAGGTGCTGGAAATTCTCCGCTTATGGAGTAGGTGCTGGAAGAACGTGACTTAGCTTGGCATGATTAGCTTGGATTTGCTATGAGGACGTGGATAATCTAATGGTTGAGTTGAATCAAGATATAACTTGATCTGGCATGGGGGTTCGCTCTTCCGGCATCATGAATATAGAGCTTGTGTTATTTTCCAGGAGCATCTCATACAGTGCATCATTATCTTCCATGTTTTGTTTGGCTTGAATCTTGGTTATTGGGGTTTTGGAATTGCTGGTGGTGCTTATTGCAATGAATTCCTTCCTTAGCCCCCAAGTGCACCATAATCATCATAAAAGATTTGATTAGCATGAGGTGCAAAAACTCTTGCAGCGTGGCCTTCTGAGTATTTGTTTGGGACATTGCATGGCGTGATGAACTTAGGATATCCCTTTGTTGCAATGGTGAAAATTTGACATGATAGCATGGCTTCCTCCCTGTGCTTCCAGCAGCTAGAACTGCCACGTTCTAACATTGTCATTTTTATGATGACTGTATTGCTTGAAAAGCTTGATATTGTGATATCTGGTTTGGTTTGCTTGAAACGTTTGTACCAAGTGAAATGCTTGAGTTGCATGGCTTGTGTGGATTGATTCACAAATGCTTGTATTGATGCATGGTGGGTTGAAGAAGAGATACGAGCTTGAGAGAGCATAAGAGAGCGGGGCACGTCATCTCCTTGACTGGCTTGGCCTTCACATGGGCAAAATTGTGTTGCCCCTTGCTTTTGAATTTTTTATTTGCAAGTGGCTGCTCTCTTTTCCTTTCATTTGGCATGGCATACTTTATTTTTTTATTTTCTCTCACTCTTCTTTCTTCTTCTTCTTCAAGACCCAAACCCGTGGGTATTGTTCATTGGTATAGAAGTCAGATTTTTGAAGCTCAGATCAGAAAACTTCCTTGATGAAAGTTGTTCATCTGCTCGAGTACTATAGCTTCTAAAATTTGTAGAATTTGTAGAATTTTTCTGAAGCCTCAAAGCTGGTCTGTAACTTCTGTGTTCATCCATGGCTGGTGAGTTTTTGCAGATTCTGCTTCTACACGTGTCTTTAACTTATGATGCTTGGATGATTGCACTTCCTTCACAAAATTTGCTCGAAATTATGTTGTTTATAACATATCCAAAATTGAGGATCATCCACCCATTCTAGTGTTCTCTACCTCCATTCTTCTGAAGCATGTTCATGAGTTAATGTTGATGCCTTTGTTGCATGCTTGTTTTCTATGCTTGAATGCTTGAGTTCCTCTGTATTTCCCAGAATTTGTGAACTAGAAATCGAATTCGGAGGTTGAGCTTCTGGTTTAGGATTCTAGCTTGGTGATAAAAAAGAGTCATACAAGCTCACTTGGGTATGCATGCCAAGTGTTTGTCAAAATATCTCAAAGTAGCTTGCTAGCTGTTTTTGGAACTTTTGAAATGTTTCTTTTCGAATCTGAGTTGGAGCTTTTGAGACATAAAAATGGACTTCTCAATGGTTATGTTGGAATTGGTATTGCGTCACTTGAAGAAAAAATGAATTTTTGGTGGAATTTCAAAGTAAGGGTTAAGCTGCTGGAGCTGTGCAGTTCTTGTTGCATGGGCTGTTTTAGGAGTCTGTTTGACATGCTTCCCTAGCTCGAAATGCAACGAAATTTTGGGGAAATGAAGCTTGATATGTCTAGTTCTAATCTAGAAAGTTTGGGATTTGTTGGTTGCAAGCTTGATTTATAGTGAGTTTCTAAAAGTGGGATGTTCTAGCTAGAATGGTTGGAAAGCTTTTGTATAAGTTTTGCTTGGCATGCTGCTTTTTGTTGAGAATTTGGCATGTCCTTTCTGTTGGCATTGAGTGCTGATATGAGTATTGCTAGAGCATGTTCTTGAGCAATATCGTCGTGAGAGCAAGATGTTGAAAGGTATTGTCGTAAGAGCATGAGTTCTTCAATTTTCTTGAAATGCCCGAATTGCTTGAAATGCTTGAATGAAATGAAATTTCTTGGCATGTGGATTGGTATCATGCCCTGTGAATTTTGTCAAATACTTGATAGATGAGTTTGCTTGCACTTTGAGAAAATTATGCTTCCAGCGCCTCCCCTTGTGTATGAGTACCTTTCCAGCATCTGATTTTGGCTAACATATTCTCTTGTTTAGAAGCTCTAGAGCATGAGAAAGCATGAGAAGTCTAATTTTCTAGGATTTTGATAGCATGAAAGTGAGCTTTGGTTGCTTGCAACTTGTCTTTGGAAAATAATTATGCTTCAATAGTGATTATGCTTCCGGCACCCCATTTCTGTGTATGAGTTCCCTTCCGGCACCTGATCTGGTGAATGTACTCTCTTGTTTCTTTTTCAAGCTTGATTGAGAGGTCCCAAAGCATGAGGAATGCCATCTTCTTACTAATTTACTGGGAACTTGATAGAATAAAGGTGAGTTTTTGGTTACTTTCACAGATGTAATGAGTTTGTTGAATTGTTGCAAGGATAAATTGAGCTTTGGGGGTTAAGGAGCATATACACTAGCATGATGTTTGAAATAGGGCAGGGGCTAAGAAGATTTGAAATAAAGAAAGTGCCAGAAATTCTTTGCTTGTAGAGTAGGAGCTGGAAGAATGTAAGAAAATATGCTTCTGGCACCTCTGCTTTTTTTTTTTTTCACGAATACCTCTCCAGCATTTGTATCTTTTTTTAAGACTTGATTTAGAGGTTCCAAAGCATGAGAAGAACAAACTAGTCGTTGAGGTCACCTCAAGTGTTCTTTTAGAGGTGCAATGAGGTTGTTTAATTGTTGTAAGGATGGATTGAAATCGGGTAGAGGCTAAGAAGGTTTGAAAATAAGGCAAGTGGTGGAAACAGTGATGAATGAATGTATATAGCTTGGACTTCGTTGAAGATGTGAATAATGTTGAATCACAGCTCTCGGAACCAAGGCATAGCTTGGTTTAGCATGAGAAACTTTGAAGTGCTTGTGCTTGACTCTTTTTTTTTTCAATTGGCAGGAAGCCCCCAAGTCATTTGGAACTGAATTTTGACTCCTCTTTTTTTTTTGCAGATTTGCTTGGCAAGAAGCCCCCAAGTATTTTGGAGTTTGCATGTGTAGTTCGCTTCAATGGCATGAATGATCGATTTGCCTAAGCCCCCAGCCCTTGTACAAGATCTGTTTTGCTTGAGAATGGAGATCTAAGACACAAGAAAAAAAAAAAACACATGTCAGTCACCCATGTTATGCTTGTTCTGCAAAGTAGATAGCCAACAAAAGGAAAAAAAAGAAAAAGAAAGAGGGAATGTTCTTATCTCTTTATTCTCTCTGATTTTTTTCGCTTATAGCCTTCTTCTTCGGAGGCGTTGGTGAACATAACGGCCTGATCCCCAGCAGAGTCGCCAATTTATGTAGGGGTCTTTTTCTTCCGGCAGCTACTACGGGCCTGGGCTGCCGTAAATAGCAAAATGGATGAAATTGCCCCTTGAGTCTGAGTTCAGAGATCAAGCCCCAAGAACGTCTCGAAAGGGTAGTGAAGCCTTAGGAAACTTCTTGGTTACCTTCACCAACGAAATTAACAACAGCTTACAGATAAATTCTTGGCTTGGCATGAGAAGCTTGTGGCATGGGAGCAAAGTTGCCATGAGTTTAGCACTAAAGAGAAAATTAAGTGTTCCTAGGGGAAAGATGGGGTATTAAGGTAGGAGAGAAAGGGTTTTGCAGAGAGGTTTGGTTGAGAATGAGGGAAAGCGAGAAGAAGATGGCTTGAGTGCTTTTTCCGGCAGCTTGACAGAGACTCTGTCAAGTGTCAGAACAGCCTGCCAAGAGGGAAAACTAAGGAAAAAGGATGGGCTGAGCACGAAATTGCTGGATTTTTGGAGTAAGAGAGGAAGCTTGCTCTCTGGTTGTGGTTGATGCTTGTTGGGTAGAAGAGGCCCCCTTTTATAGCTGCTGGAAGCTGACATTTTCCAAGAAACCCTAATGCTTCCTATCCACTTTGGCCAAATCTCTCCCTTCCTTTCTTCTCTCCTCCCTTGACTTTTCCCATCTTGGTGAAATTTCCTCAGTCTATTTGCACAAAATCAGGGATTTTTGGAGCTCAAGGCCCTTTCCCGCAGCTGCCACAGGGAGGATGCCCACTTTCAGCTACCTTTCTTCCTTCTTTTCTCCCTTGTTCTATGGCTAGATCTGAAAGGGAGAAAGAAATGGGTATGCACGCTGGTTTGAAAGGTGTTTTGCTCAAGCATCCTTTGGTTTTTTGGATGGCTTGTGTTGGGATTTGTCTTTGGCCATGTGCTGGAGGTTCCCAGCAGCTTACATATATGGACAGCTTTCTCGTTGTTTTTTGTTTCCAGCTAAGTGCTGGAGAGATGACAGATATTTTCCTTGGTTACTTGGGCCTCTCTAAGGTGATGGGTTAGTTTGTCAAAATAAATGGGCTACCCTTAAGTGTTGGGTCATCTTGATTGAGGCAATGGGTCATTCTTGGTTGGAGTAATGGGCTATTTTCTGGTTGGGCTATTTTGGTTGGGGTAATGGGCTATTTCGGTTGGGCTTTTTGGTTGGGATATTTTCTCTTTGTGCTCACCCACATGTTTGGGCCTAAGAAATGGGCATGAGTTCCGAGGCTCCCAAGCAACCCCGGGACTTCCATTTCTTGGCCCATCAATGGGCCTCATGTCAACTTATTACTATCCATACCACAACTCACTCAAGCAAGCCCCAGGCATCTTGCGTGGCTTGGGCCCACTTAAGCTTGTAGCGTGGCGTGTTGCTTATTTGCTTGGCGTGGCATGTGTGCAAGGGCATATGACGAACTTTCGCGTGCCCAAATTGGGTTTCTTCTCGATAAGGTATAGCATTGGGCCGAGATTATATTTGGGCCTAGCCTTGGATTTTTTGGGCCTCAACAACCTTTTATTATAACTTTAGTCACCATTTGCATCCTTTTCCCATATGCTTCAAACAATTTCTCCAATACAATCACAATTTTCTCTTCATCACTTGAGCTTGCAGCTCTTTTCCTTGTATTTTGACTGTTCATGGATTGGCTTCCTTCTTTGTTTAAAGACATAGGAGATGCATCTTCCTAGACACAATTATCACTAGCATTAACTTCATTATTTCTTTGCTCTTCCATCATGTCAGCAGGGACTTCAGCTCCTTGTTCGTTAGCATGATCCTTTCCAAAGATATTGGAAAGTCTATCAAACAAAGGAAATGGTTTGCTCCTCCATTTAGCTACTTCCTTGTGGTGCTATGATACAACAAAACACCACTTAGCTTATTTTCAATATGTAAAAAAAGTAACAAAAGCAAGTTTAAAATCTACACTCATCAAACCCACTTGACATCTTTATGTAAGAAAAATAGCAAAAATAAGTAATCATGTACCTGCACATAAGTCTCCCATGCATCATTACTGTCAACCTCAACACACTTTTTTATATCATTCCAAGCAAATCCACTTGTATTTATCATGTTATAGACTATACAATATTGCTTTTTCCACTTCTTCAATTTTGATTCAATATGAGGACATGCCTTTAACCCAAATCAGGACATTTAGGGCCCGTTTGGTAATGTTTTCAGAGAGCATTTTCCGAGAATGTTTTCATAAAATGAAGACGAGAAAATGAAAACGCATTTTTAGAGAACAAAAACGCGTATGGTAGCTTAGTTAAAAACTGTTTTCAGAGAACAAAAACAGTGAAAACGCGTCTGGCAGTAATATGTAAAAATGACGAAAACAGTGAATATGCGTTCGGTAGGAGGATTTTATTTTATTTTTTAAACTAACATTTTCATACATTTATGTATGTAATTAGTCCAACTCCTTTTTTTATTATGCACACCAAACGTGTTTTTCTCATTTCACCTATTTTACTAAAATCAAAGAGCTTGAATTAAATTAGATTTAAGAAAAAGTGATATATCTATGCATTTGGCTTAGTTTAAATTAGTGAATTGAAACATTCATTGACTTCCATGACATCATTATCCAAGTTAATATCTTAAGCAATGGCGGAACCAGGAATTTTTCTAGGGGTAGGCTAATTTTTTTTTTCTTGGCTTCTTTCTGTCATGCTTCAAATTGTCTAGATTTTTTTTGGGGGGGGGGCGAGCTAAAGCCCGAAAACAGCTAATTAAATTTTAGAAACCCAAAAAAAATAATGAAATCGAACAAGTTCATCTTTTTCCAAACACTAACACAAGTACGACCAAACTCCCCCCCCCCCCCCAAAAAAAAGAAGTAGAGTTGTTTTCTAACACCAACCAGTGATGTTATCTTTGCCTCTATTTCTCTGTTTCGAAGACCTCTGGTTTTTGGGGTGAAACCAAAAAAAGGTTGCTAGTGTCGTTCCAGACAAATTGGCCACAGAGAAACCACACTAAAAGAAGGAGGAAGAAGAAAATTGGCGGAGAGCAGAGCCGGTTCATTTATTTTGAGCTATCAGATGAGAGGAAAAAGAAGAAAAAAAAAGAAAAAAGAAAAAAGAGGAGAGAAACAGAGAGGAGAGAAGGAAATAAGGAGAAGAATACACCGGAAGCTTGGGAGCTACAGCCACAAAAATATACTAGAAGCTTGGGAGTTGCAGCCCGCAGGAGACATGGAGTAATGGGACTTACAAAAGGAATGTGATTTTCCTTATTTTAATCCTTATGTCAGCCATGAAATATGTTTTTTACAAATCTTTTTTGTCCGGTCTTGTTCCTTGGGTGATTAGACAAAAAACAATGTAATATGATTGGCTAAGTTGTGGGCTAAAATTTATTTGTAGTGCATTTGTTAACACATTTAAGTAGAAGATGAAAATCAGCACTAGGCTAGGGCCCAGCCAAGCCCCTCTTTAGTTCCACCCTTGATCTTAAGTACCTATGACTAAATGTGTCTAGTCACACAAGTTTCTAGACCAAATGTTACAAAAACTTGTTCATTGCCGAAAAAAAAAATACATAAAATTACAATAACATAATCAAGAGCCTTGGGTGAAATCACGCCACAAATCTTGTGCAATCTTATCTCTAATGTTGGTCATTTGTGCAATATTTTCCGGAGACATATCTAAATTTGGTATAGCCATATCTTCACCCTCAACAATCATGTCTTCTACTTGAAACTCTTTGAACAACCTATCACGACGTGCTTCTCTTCGAATAAAATTATGTAACACACAACATGCAATAGGGATACGTCGTTGCCTACGTGGAGGATAATTGGGCATCAATTTCAAAATTGGAAAACGAGCTTTCAACACACCAAAACACCGCTCAATTATATTACGTAATGAAGAATGCCTATAATTGAATAATTATGTAGGACCTCTTGGTGCTCGGCGCGGTCCCCTATAATCACGCAAATGATATCTCTCACCTCGGTAAGGTGCCAAGAATCCAGACATATTTGTATATCCAGCATCCACAACATAGTAATATCCTCTTAATTAATTCGTTATTTGCATGTGATAATAATGTTAGTAATAATTTCAATTTAATTTTCTATATTTATTCATACCTTCCTCTGGAAAAGGAAATTTCATTTTTTCCTTGAATCCAAATTTCATTTTTGTCTGAGTTGGAGCTGCCTAGCTGGTGCCATGGGATGAAAGAGCTTAAGAAGGAGCTGTCATTGCCATGAAAGACCAAGCTGCTGGTTTTGCTAAGCTGGAGAAGAAGACTGCACAGAGGAGGTATAGCTCATCTTTCTAAATAGACCTAGGATTTGTTGAGCTTGCTAGTGTTTCTTTGTAAGAATCTTTTTGCTTAGTGGATTGCCTGGTCGGTTGATGACCCCCAGTTTTTCCCAATTGTGGGTTTCTGGGTGAACAATTTCTGGTTTGCATCTTTGTAATTTTCTGGGTTTGTGTTCTTGACAGTTGACTAGTCATCACATGATGTTCACATATTTTCTGGATTTGTGTTCTTGATAGTTGACTAGTCATCGCATGATGTTCGTGCGTTTCTGGGTTTGTGTTCTTGCAGTTGACTAGCCATCACTATCTGATGTGTGCTATTTATTTGATTATGATGTTTTCACACACTTTCACCATAGTTGTTGCTAGCACAGGGGATGCCTAGATTGACGGGTCCTTCTGAGTGTCTAGGTTGTCACTAGTAATCTTCTAGACTTGCTGGTACAAATTGTTATGCTCTATGTATGTGTTCTTCGTTATGGTTTCTCATGACTAGCAGTTGACTAGTCATAAGTATATTTGGTCAAGGATTAAAGTGTGTGAAGATCACTGTGTCTACTTGAATAGCATTTAAATTTACCCCTCGTCACCTGTGTACCAATTTCAAAAACAACTCTCATTATACATGCAATGCAAACACCATTAGGTATGGTATATATGGGAGTACCAAGCATGATTGGCAAGAAAAAGAAACATAAGAAAAATATTCATAATAATGTTACTCAAAAGAGTAAATGATAAATTCCTTATGACTTATGAGAAATATGAAAACGAGTTTGACCTTCACAAATAATATAAAGAAAAAAACTTCAGGTTGTAAGTGAACTACATAAGTTCCAACTATCTCTCAATAAATAAATTAACGAAGAAACACAATTACAGTCCAAAGAAGCGATCTTTTAGAAAAATTGGGCTACTTTCGCAAAGAGCAAGCTTTACTTTTCTTCCTTTTGCAATGTTTGAAAGCAAAATGCTCATATATATCAATTTCCGCAAGAAGAATATTAATGGCCTGATGATCTTTTTGCAAAGTTCACAAGCACTACAAATTAAATGGGAAAGAGTAAAGCCCTAATACTTAAGTTCCCCTCTCTTTCTGCCTAAAAAGAAAAAAGGAAAAAAAAAATCAAATGGCGGGTGCTCATAAATTCAAAAAACAAACAACAAATTCTTTAAGAATGCTGCATCGCTAGTTCTATCTTTCTTTTTCTTTCTCCCTCTTTCTCGCACATGTGAATTTGTTATTGTTTTAATATAAGAAATAAAATTCTTAATGAAAAGAAGAAAACTACAAGAAAGATGGACAAGGTTTACAAAGCAATCAGTCTTACTTTCAAGTTTCAATAAATAGAGCTCACATTACATCAACTTATATCCCCCCCAATCAAGATGAATTACACTATGTTAGATAGAGATGCCCATAGAAAGGCTACAATTTAAATATATCCCACACCTTCTTTATCACAAATAAAACCCATTATGTACTTTCAAATAATCTGCAAAGAAGCCAACGTTGGTAATCGCCTTTTTGTTGGTATCCACATAATTCTCCATAGGAAAGAAATAACAACTTCTAGCACAAAACACACCAAGTAATTGTCTTTGATAGGAAACAAAGATTTTCTTAAACAAGTCAGAAAGTACAAAGAACTAAAGAATTTTCCCTAAAGAGCCTACAATCCCAACTTATCCTTCCTACAAAAGAAACTCCACAGAAAGCATAAAACAAACACTAATCCTCCTTTGTGTAATCTTTTAGAAGAAATTTATTTGATTAATTGGAATCAAACAATTAAACAGCTCTCCTAACTTCTTACTTTCAAAAGGTGCAACAACCCAAGGCCTCGTCCAAAAGTCTACTTTGAAGTTGACTTCTGAATTTCTAAGCTTTCTTAAATACCCAATTGCAAATTAATTGCAATTAACATCGAGTATATATATGTCGCTGCAGTAGATATGGATTCTACGGAAATTAGAGAAGAAAAGAAGAAAAAAAAACAGAGAAAAGGAAGGAGAGATTCAGAGCACACAGTCAAAATTGTTGAGGACAATCGATGTAATTTGCAAAAATCAAAGAGGTGGAAGAAGAAATAAGAGAGGTATATCTACTACAAAAAAGGCAAAAGACGACGGGAATTCACCGTCGTGAATTTGGTTTTCAAACCGTCGTAAAATCGATCGACGTCTTTTGCAAAGTAAAACCACGACGCGAAATCACCGTCGTTGTTATAACAAACAACGTCATTAACAACCAAACAACCGACGTCTGTATACTGAAAAATGAACCAAAAAATT
>NW_018921913.1:187999-200309 GCF_002207925.1 Prunus avium
CAATGTATTCAGTTTCAGCATGCTTGGATCAAAATTGGGGATGATTTTTGAAAGTTGACTCAGCAAATTTTCCCTCTCAGCTTCTACCAATTGCTTCGTCCTAGCCTCCATCTTTAAACTCTCTTCCCTTGATCTAGCCTCCATTTTCAAAGTCTCTTCTTGAAGGACAAGTCTTACACTTTCCTTCAATTGATCAGCAAACCTTACCTTCTGTTGTCTACGTAAATTTAAGTATTGCTTAGGGGAAACCCCAGCCCCTACCCCTCTAACTCTTCCTGGATGCTCGGGACCCAGAGCCATTGTCAAAACATCATTGGATCCTGACAGAGAAATTGTGCCTTCAGAGACTTGCTTTTGCAAATCATCCTAACACAAAGACATAATAAAAAGTCAGAATAAGGAAACAAACGACGGTTATTTATAAAAAATAGACGTAATATGATATTTCACACGACTCAATAACATAACAATCGATGTAATATAATATTTAAGACGACGCTAACTAAATACCGATGTTATTAATATATTAACACGACGTCAATAATAATCCATCGACGTCTTATGATATAATTACAAAAAACAGAGCATGGATTCCAGATTCAGACCTTTAACGACGCGTTTTAAAATATTTCGACGTAGTAAAACTTTTCACACGACGGAAAAATATAACAGCAGACGTAATAAATTTTTTAAAACAGAGTGAGTAGGCTTACAATTAATTTTGCTTTCTCTGCAGTCTTTGGATCCGGGATGTTATCATGTTTGTCTTCTCTTGCTTTTTTCCATAAGGTAGATCGATCAATATCTACCCCAGGCATGATTTCCTTCAAGTCCTCCTTAAAACCAACATATCCTTTTCGAGACAATCGATGATTGTACTCGAGTTTCTCCCTCCTCTGTGATTGTTCTTCATGCACAGCCTCAAATTCTTTAGATAACCTTGAAGCTACAAAGGCATCCCATTGAGCTTTCTCTATGAATTTTTATGTTTCAGGGGGCTGCCTTAATCTATCCTGCTCCTTGATGAATGGAAGGATATGAAACCTCGTTAGTGTGGACTTGAAATCTTTCCATTTCTTGGCGGCAGAAGATAGCACCATTTGCTTGCCCCCTTTACCAACCACAAAAGCCATGTCAATGGCTTCCCAAATCTGCTCTTTTATATCCTTGGATATTTGAACCCATTTCTTGTCCACAAGTGGGACTCTGGAGCGTGCCAACACACCAATGTAGTACTGCATCTCATTATGTGCACGACCATAAGGTTTCCCTTCTTCATTGTATTCAACAACAGGCTTGATTTTCTGAATTTTTCTCTGCACAACACGGGGCATTGTGCTCATACCCCGACCTGACTTTGCCTCCTCAGAAATAGTTGCCGTGCTGGCTGGGTCTGTCTCAGAAGATGAAACAAACTTCATCTTCTTCGAGGCCTTGGTTTGAGGATTTACAATTCTAAGCTCCTTCTTCGAGGATTCATTTTTTTCAAACCAGACTCCTTACTTTGGGTTGAGAAACCATGGTTACAGACAAATTAAACCTGCAAGTTAAAATATATCAGTGAAATTAAGAAAAACCACGACGATTATTTATAAGCTACGACGTATTATAATATTTCAAACGACGTAAGAACAAAACAAATGACGTAATAATAATTTTACACGACGGTAATTAATCACCGACGTGATAAAATATTACAACGACGTCAATAATAAAAAACCGACGTCTTATGATATTATCAAAAACATAGTATTAAATATTACAACGACGTTAATAATAAAAATTCGCCGTGGTATTGAAAATAAAACGATGTAAATATTAATATACCGTCGTCTATACCACCAAAACAAATTAGGAACAACGTAAAATATTTTCAGCAGAAAACTAATTAAAAAGATTTTCGAAACAAAAACCTTTGTTCAGAGAAATCAAACATGCGATGAAAGCTTGGAAACTTAAAATGATATCCTTAAAAATCAAAAACAAAAAAAGGATATCATTTTAAAAAACAACGACGAACACTTTCACACGACGCTAGGGTGACTGACGAACCGTCGTGGTCTATAAATCTAACCACGTAAATAACAAGCCACCGTTGTCTTATTTAGTTGAAGTAAAAGAACCAGAGTAGTGTTCAAACTTGGAAACTTTTCGTCTTTGTCTGCAAATTTTATCAAACTTGGAAAGAAAAAATGTAAAAAGATTTAAAAAAATGAAAATGATATGCGCATGCAAAACAGGAACAAAAATCCTTCCAGAAATGGTTACCCTTTGCTTGCGATGAAAGCTTTCTTCTGGAGTTTGGTGTTTCAGTTCAGAGATGAAGACGAAGAGGAGATGAAGACGAAGAGGAGATATGCTTGAAAGTTTGAAACAGTTCTTGGAGAATGAACAATGAGAAAAGCTTGAAAGTTTTTCTCGGGTTTGGAAACAGTGCAAGTATGGGTCAGGAAGGCGAAAAGTTTAAAATAATAAAAAACCTTTTCATAACAACGACGCTATTAATAGTATGCGCCCTAGTATGATACATTATACTGCGCTATTGTTAACACTGCCCTATAATATTACTTTCCACGACGGTATTTTTTTAATGAAACGACGTTTTTAAATCGAATTACACGACGCATGTTTCTTCAAAAAAGATGAATTGTCATTTTCCAATTTACCAAACGACCTTATATTCAATAATAACGACGTTAAAAATTAATACCACGTCGTTTTAATTACTCATACCGACGTGTAATTTTTTTAATTACACAATAAATTAATTTTCCAAAAAATTACAACGTCGTTTTTATATAGCGTCGTTGTTAAATAATTTATACGACCTTATTTTAAATTTAAACGACGTGTATGTTATATATAAACGTCGATATTTTAAAACACCGACGTGGTATATAAGATTTGTTTATAAATAATGGGTTTTCTGTCTTTCTGTCGTCTTCATTTTTCAATTAGGGTTTCAACTTTTTCTCAATTCTCTGGAGGCACATCACCTCTCTGTCTCATCTCGCTTTCATTTTTCAGTTTGGATGTTGATGTGTGTGCGCGTTTGTGTATCTGAAAGACACAAACACGCACACATCATCTAAAAAATTGTCTTTCTACACAGAAGGAGAACAAGGTCTGCATCAGCCCTCTTTCTCAGCTCCTCCATGATGGGGTTCTTTGGGTTGATCTCCATGGTCTTCTTGCTCGACATGTACCCAGCCGCTCTGTTATCCCTCAAGGCCTGAGCCTTCATGATTCTTTCCATGTTGGCAGTCCAGCACGGTCAGACTGTTAGACACCACAACCTTCTCCACTAGTCTGTCACCCAAAACATCCTTCACAACCTTGCAGAGTCCCTCAAACTTCTCCTTCAACTCTTCCTTCTTCTTTGCCTCGTCTTCACTCTCATCAAGCTTGAGACCTTCCTTGGCGGCTGAGACAAGCTTCTTGCCCTCAAACTCCTTGTGAGAGTAATTGGCACATCATCCACTTCTAAAACATTGCCTTTGTTCATTCTGGTTCGATTATGATGAGGAACAGAGTTCATTCTGGTAATGATAGACGAATAATTGCATAAAATTTGTACGTCGTTAATTTAACAAACCGTCGTGGTTAGTACAATTATGCGACAGTAGAGTTATGGATACCGTCGTAGTATATTATAATTAAAAAGTCGATAAATTTATATTTACAGTCGTGGTAACTTAATTTAAAGCGGCGATTTTTTTTGTAATTAACCGTCGTAGATTCCTTTGAATTTATGCGTCGCTGACTAAGAAAATTGGGTTGTGTTTATTAATTAATTAACACGGCGTCTTATTTTTATATCGTCGTCTTTACTTTCTACGGCGGTGATTTCATAGATGCAGTCGTTGTTTTTAGGTTCAGATTTTAACTCTGAAAATACCTTTGTCATAAGACGACGCTTTTTTAATTTGGTGCATCGTGGTTTCAAAATATCTATACGTGTGCCGTTTTTTAGGTGTTTAAAGTATGTTTCTACGATGGGTTTCTATTACCGTCGTCTTTTAAAAACCAACGACGGTTTTTTGATCTACCGTCGTTGTTTACTGGTCGTCTTTTCCCCTTTTTGTAGTAGTGTATCCAAAGGGAGAGACCAGAAAAACTTGCCTAGGTCAAGATTCGAAGAAGAGCGTCGATGTTGAACGAATGAGAGGCGGAGTTGCGGGTTCAATTTTGTGAAGGGCTTATTTTGCGAACTGAGTTTCAGCCTCTCTGTATAAGGAGAGTGAGTGAGGAGCTTTTTTTACTATTGGACTCTACAATCCCATTTAAGTTAGTCTCCCATCTAATCAAACATGGGCTTCAGGTTCTATTTAGCATAGTCCTATCTAGTGAGCCCCACTTAACATGCCCAGTAAGTTATTATTAATAGGCCCAAATCAATTTTTTCTTTTCTCTTTCAAATGCTGAAATCATGCAAATTCAAGTATAATCCATAAAAATTCATCATTCTAATCTAAGTTTCTAAACAACTAAATCAATCCCAAATTCACACAATCACCAACCAACCAACCAAGGAAAGGAAATAGAACATCTTACAAACCAATAAAAAAAAAACACACACACACACACACACAAATAAAGCAAGAAATCCAAATTATACTTATGAATGATTACAACCCATGACAAAAATAAGAATATAAATCTCCTTCCAAAATAGCTGATGCATCCATTCTTCCAAAAGCCTTAACAAAGCAACCTACATAATATAAAGGGTTGTTATGAATAATATATTTGATTGATTATTTACAGAAGGAAGATACACCTATTATATACAGGTTTGAGAGACCTATATTAAGTGAATACAATGGAGTAAATACAAAAAATCAATTACAATAATCTAATAAGGAAAGGTCAGCCTAGAGAGGATTAGGCTTGATTGGTGTGGTTGACTTCTGATGATGAAGGAGGTGATGTCGTGGATTGGGGAGAATCCCTTTTAAGCCCCGCAAGACGGTGGCGCCATCCGAGACACCGATCTTGGACCAAAGTAATTGAAACCGCAGACAAGGAAGAGGTTTTGTGAGTGCATTAGCAAGTTGATCATGAGGGGAGACATGGGACACTTGAAGGAGACCACGATTAACATGCACACGAACAAACTGAAAATCGAGTTCAATGTGCTTCATGCGAGAATGGAAGACTGGGTTGGCACAATAGAAGGTGGCCCCAATGTTATCACAAGAGATGGTAGGTTTGTGTGGAGAGATACACCAAGTTCTCAAAGGAGAGACTAAACCCAGGCTAACTCAGCAGTCGTAGCAGCAATGGCACGATACTTTGCCTCTATGGACGAGCGAGGGACAAAATGATGCTCGCGAGAGCTCCACGAGATTAAGTTACCACCAAAGTAGACAACAAAATCAGTGGTGGACTTGCGGTCATCACGATCACCAACCCAGTCTGCATCGAAAAAGACATAGAGATGCGAAGAGGCATGATGACGGAGAAGAAGTCCTAGGGATGACAGAAATCCCCGTCGGGTCGGGTCCCCGGCCCTAACGGGGGGAAATTTTCGGGGCAAAATCGGGTGCGAGTACGGGGGAGACCCGAAAAAAAAATCCCCGGCGGGTTCTGGCCGGGTATGGTAAGTGTGTCCTCGTCCCCGAACCCGGCCCGAAATATATATTTATAATTTTAATTAATAAATATGCCAGTATATTTTTATATTTATGTATAAGTCTAACCCTAAGTAAGTTAACCTCTCATATTTTTCCTAATCCTCTCTAACCTCCATCTAACAGCCGCCGCACCTATTTCTTTCTCTCTATCGGGGCCAAATCGGTTACGGGTACGGGGGAGACCCGAAAAAAAAATCCCCGACGGGTTCGGGCCGGGTATGGTAAGTGTGTCCCCGTCCCCGAACCTGGCCCGAAATATATATTTATAATTTTAATTAATAAATATGCCAGTATATTTTTATATTTATGTATAAGTCTAACCCTAAGTAAGTTAACCTCTCATATTTTTCCTAATCCTCTCTAACCTCCATCCAACAGCCGCCGCACCTATTTCTTTCTCTCTCTCTCTCTTTCTCTGTCTTTTTCTCCTGCTTCAGTCGCAGAGTAGAACCCATCTCTCTTTCTCTCTTAACAAACATTATAGTCATTCTTGTCTTTGTTGCTTGGAAAGCTTACAGGTATTCTTTTTCTACATTCTAATTTGGTAGAAAGATTACTTGGCTTTTTGTTTGTGGTTATGATTACTTATGGTGGAATGAGTTTTCTTTGTGTGGTTATGATTACTTGGGTTTATGTGGGTCTACGACAGATGTGCTATGAGGGAAAGTTTTTGGATTATATGAGTGGAAAGAAACAAGAGAGCATTCGTTGAATTTTTTTTGGGTTTAGAGAGCTGTCATTTTCTATTAGTTTTTTTGTATAATTTTCCTAAAAGTTTTTCACTACTCTTGTAATTTTGATGAATGAAAATGGTTGCTTTGCTGGCAGATTGAAAAAGCAGTGGCAAGTTCTTACATATGGAGGTTCAAAGTGAGAGAGCTGAGGTTAGTGAACATTCATTTTGTAATGTTTTTTTTTTCTTTTTAGAAATTCAGATTTATTTTAGTGGCTGACAACTAACTTGTTTTTTTTCCTATATCAGACACAAGATGAAGAGAATGAAACTCCGAAAACCCAAAATGAGGATAAAAGCAGCCCTGCACCAATGGAAAATGATATCAACACGGCAGAGTCAGGTGTCCCTCAACTTGATGGGAATAAAGTAAGAAAAGCTAGATCGCCTGCTTGGGAACATTTTGAAAAAATAGAAATTGGTGGTCAATTGAGAGCTGTATGTATTCATTGTAAAAAGAGTTTAGGAGCAAATAGCAAGAATGGGACTAGACATTTACTTGATCATATGAAGACTTGTGTTTATAAAAGACAAAGAACCATGAATCAGTTCATGTTGAATCCTACAAAGTCAAGTGATGGGTCAGTTAAGCTTGATACTTATAATTTTAACCATGAACATGCTAGGAGAGCACTTGCAAATATGATTATTCTTCATGAGTATCCATTATCCTTGGTTGATCATATTGGATTCAAGATATATTCCAATACTTTGCAACCATTGTTTAAAGTGTGTTCTCGAAACACAATCAAGAAAGATATATTTAAGATTTTTGAAATTGAAAGAGAGAGAACAATGAAGTTGTTGGACATGAATAAAAGTAAAATTGCAATTACAACCGTTATGTGGACATCGAATAATCAAAAGAGGGGATTCATGACCGTCACATCACATTTCATTGATGATGCATGGAAATTACAAAGTCGTTTGATAAGGTAAATTTATTATATTGTTTTTATTTGAATTGTTAGTATTTTTTTTTTAAATAATTAGATTGTGACTTCGTTGATTTTTTATAATTGTAGGTTTATATATGTACCATGTCCACATACTGCGGATGTACTTGCGGATGCTCTAATGGAATGCATGTATGATTGGAATCTTGACAGTAAGTTGTCTACCTTAACTGTAGATAATTGTTCTACGAATGATTCTATGATTGCGATAATTTTAGATAAGCTTTCCTATAGTTCACTTATGTTGGATGGACGTTTATTCCACATGCGCTGTTGTGCACATATTTTGAATTTGGTGGTGAGAGATGGCTTAGAGGTGATTAAAAATAGTATTGAGAAAATAAGGTATAGTGTTGCATTTTGGCTTGGAACTCAAAAAAGAGAGGAGAAATTTATTGAAACAGCCAAACAATTGAGAGTTCCAACATCTAAAATGTTGGAACTTGATTGCAAAACTAGATGGAACTCTACATATTCCATGCTTAAGACTGCAATGATTTACAAAGATGTTTTTCCTCGTTTGAAGCATCGTGAGCCTTTGTACAAAGAAGTGCCTAGTGATAGTGATTGGGTAAAGACAAATGAGCTTGTTGATAAGTTGGGAATATTTTATGATGTGACTGTGCTTTTTTCAGGGACAAAGTATCCTACTGCCAATCTCTACTTTAAGAATATTTGCGCTATTAGATTAGCAATTTGTGATTGGCTTGTTTCTGACCAAGAAGATGTGAGAACAATGGCATTACAAATGCAAAAAAAGTTTGCGAAGTATTGGGATACAATGCATGGGTTAATGGGGGTTGCAAGTATTTTGGATCCGCGGTATAAGATGAAACAAATTGAGTTTTTGTGTCCTCTAATATATGGAGATAATGCAGCCCAAGAGGTCTTCAAATATAAAAATATTCTTTATGACTTGGTCAAGGAGTATCAATCAAAATCTCAACAAAGTCAACATGTGCAGCATGAATCCTCTATTAATAACCCTTCATCAAGAGCAACTATGCCTAAACTTGATTTGGTAAAACAATTGGATGTGTTTGTTTCTCATTCCACGACTAATACACGTGTTAAATCTGAGTTGGATCATTATTTGGATGAGTCTCTTTTACCTAGGAATGATGATGATGATTTTGATATATTATGTTGCTGGAAATCAAATGGGATCAAATACCCTACATTGCATGATATTGCTAGAGATATTTTGGCCATTCCTGTATCTACAGTTGCTTCAGAGTCTTGCTTTAGTACTAGTGGAAGGATTATAAGTCCTCATTGTAGCCGATTTCATTCAAAAACAGTGGAGGCATTGATGTGTGCTCGTGATTGGTTATGGAGTAAGATATATTCAAATATTTTTATGGTTTATTTTTTCAGATTAAGTAAAGTATTTTTATCATTGTGTGATGATTATTTTTTGTTATATCATTAGGTTCATATGCCAATGATAATGATGGTGCTGAAAAAGTTAGCATTCAAGATGAAGAGGTTGATACTAATGAAGAGGTAACATTCTCATTATACAATGATTTATTTTGTTTACTGGTTTTTCATCATATATAATTTATTCTCCTTGAAGTCATTGTAATGCATTTATCATGTTTGTTATGCAGGAATCTACCATTGAAACAGAGAATGTATCTTTGTTTTTTGACTAAGTTGTGACTTAGATTTATTTGTGCTTATTTTGATTAAGTTGTGTACTTATTTGTTTTTGTGAGATTGGAATGAACATAAACTTTGTAAAATGATGAAGCTTTCAATTTCATCTTTTTTATAATTATATTATTTGTTGTTTATTGGGTTTTTTAAAATGAATTGAGGCGATTTTGAGTATTTGAGTTTAATTTTATATTTATATTAAATGTGTTTAATGATAAATTAATGTGAGAATAAATATTTTTAAGAAGAAAATTCGGGGATTCGGGGCGGGTATGGGGGATGGTCCCCCAACGGGTATGGGACGGGGATTCCCCGAACCGTATTAAAAGGGGATGGGGGCGGGGACGGGGGAGGGTTTGGGATTCGGGGGCGGGGATAGGGTTTGCTGCACACCCGACTCCACTCGTTTTTAATTTGTATTTGTTATCATCTTGACCGTCCAATTTATCTAGCGATCAGAATATGCCACGTCATTTAATGAATTTTTTTAATTCTTTAAATGCAAAGATGATGGAATTAGCAATACAACGTCTGAATGAAATGCGGGAAATCTTGAAAGAAATTAGGGCCCGTTTGGTAGGCTGGATTGGATTGGACAAATTCAATTAAAACAGACATGGGTCCAGTCTGTTGTTTGGTGGGCTTAAAAGAATCATGGACTGGATATCACTCAAATTTTTATATAGGATACCAGTCCAGCATATGCTGGATTTGAAAACCCACGCTGAGAGGTGGGTTTAGAAGACTGACGAGCTTTTGTCTTCTCTTCTCTTCGTCTCCCTCTTCTCTCCTCTGCGTCGTCTTTGCTATATTCTCTCCTCTCTCATCTCTCATCTCTCATCTCTCTTCTTCTCTCATCTCTCTTCTTCTCTCATGTCCTTTCTCTTCTGGTTTTTTTTTTTTTTAAACAGATTCTTTGTTATGGTTTATTTGGCTCTCTCTTAATATTTTTTTTGAATTTGTGTTGACGATGTTGAGTGCTGTGATTTTGTTTTTATTTTTGGGTTTAATTTCACTTTTCATTGAATATCTTTCAGATCTGGTATTGGGATTCCAGAATTTGCATCATTCATTCTTCTTCTTTTGTGCTGTGAATGTTGTTTTTCAGTTTGTGTTTTATTGAATTTGAAAAATATATTATCGAATTTTCAGTTTGTATATGAGTTTGATTTTGGGTTTGAGAGTTATCTTCTTGGTTTGATTAGGATTTTTCATCTGGGTCTAGGCTTTTTGCAAAAATTTGAGGTTTTTCTTCTGTTGGGGTCAAAAAGTTGGAATTATTGTTAATAAATAAAATAAAATAAAATCTTGATTTATTAAATACAAAAAAGCCAATTTTAATCTGTTGTTTGGTGCAAAAAATGAACAGGACTGGATTCAAAACCTAACCAGTCCAAGCTAACCCAATCCAATGCTTCAAAGCCCATCCTAACCAGTCCAAGCCAGCCTACCAAACGGGGCCTTCAAGTAGGGAAGGAGGCATTTCAAAGCCTGCAAATGAGACGCAGTCGGGCAATGCATGAATTACGAGAGCTTGTTGACCACAAAGGAGATGTTTGGGCGAGTGAGGCTGAGGTACTGGAGGCCACCACGAGTTGACGAAAGACAGTGACATCTGTGAAGGAAGAGCCATCAGAGAGAACTAAGGAATTAGCGGTAGATAGTGGGGTACTAATGTCTTTGGCGCCTTCCATCTTGGCTTTGACAAGGAGATCATGAATATACCTCTGTTGAGAAAGAAATAAACCATCTTTAGTATGGTGAACTTCAACACTAAGAAAGAAGTAAAGAAACCCCAAATCCTTGACGGAGAACTGATGAGCTAAAGTGTGGATGAACTGATTGATGATGCCCATATTGTTGTCTGTAATAATAAGATCTTCAACATAAACAAGAAAATAAATTATATCACCACCATTGCAAAAATTAAATAGAGATGCATTTGTGATAACATTGACAAATCCTTTAGTGAGCAAGAATGTGCTCAATTCTTCGTACCACGAGCAGGGTGCTTGCTTGAGGCCATACAAGGCCTTGCGAAGTTTACAAACATGTGTAGGAAGATTGGGGTCACTAAACTCAGGGGGTTGTGACATATAAACATCCTCAGAAAGCGATCCTTTAAGGATTGCATTATTGACATATAATTGACGTATAATTGACGTATGGGCTAGCCATGAGTGAGAGCCAAATGAAGAACAACACAGATGATAGTGGATTTGACGACGAGGCTGAAGGTGTTGGAGAAATCCACGCCAGGGTGCTAATGAAAGCCCTTAGTAACAAAGCGTGCCTTGTAGCGATCAATACTACCATCAGGGTGTCGTTTGATATGGAACACCTACTTACACCCAATGAGCTTGTGCGTGGATTGGGAAGGAACAAGCTCCTAAGTGCCATTACGAAGGAGAGCACTAAATTCATCAGACATGGCAGCACGCCAAAGAGGATCTTTGATAGCTTGAGAGACACGTGTAGGTTCAAGGGGAGAGGAAACAGGGTGTTTAGTGGCAGCGTAATCATGAGGTGGTTGTTGAGGGGACTGGGTGGGGAGGGGGAAGAAGGATCGAATGGGTGAGAAGAATGGGAAGTAGGAGGAAAGGGAGCTGTAGATGGAGAAGGGGCATGGGGGAGTAATATTGTTTGTGCCTAATAAATCTCGGCCGTAAAATGGCCGAAAGGACCTCCCTCGGCCCTAGCACCGGCCCATGAACTGAGAATGCGGCGGTTCGTTAGGCATTTGCCCTCCTAAACACAAAAGGAAAGCTGCGAAGGCATAATCATCTCGGCCTCGCGACCGCGGTATTACAGGTCGAAGCCGAAGGACGAAAGAGACACGGCCGAAGATATTAAAGTTAAATCGCCACGTGGCAACAGGGTCTCACGCTTCATTTAATGAAGTAACGCCTCTGACTAGCAAACCCACTAGCCGCAAAAGGGCATTTAATCCACGAGGGAAGAAGGGAAGTGACTAAAGTCAGGATTTGGTGATAGAAATCAGAGTGGTTAGGCGCAAACATTCATACAAATATTCTTACAACTTAAGGTCAGATCACCAACCACCAGACCAGGGCATTAAATGCGTTCCCATGGCCAGGGGCACAGAACACACGATCAGGGAGGCGGCCGAGATTTACCGGGATTTATGGGGTCACACCACCATCCTTCACGATCCCAAATGTCGATTGGACTATTCACTTGCTCTAATCAGGCTCCACCATGCAGATTTTCAGCCTCGATTTCTCCTCCAGAGCTCTTCCTATAAATACCAAGCTCGAGCTACATTCAAAGGGTTCAAACACCAAACCAAAAGCCTCCCACGG
>NW_018921913.1:207981-231938 GCF_002207925.1 Prunus avium
AGAGACGTTTTTGTGTTTTTAGACTATTTTAAATTTTTAAATATTATATCCAATTTATTATTAAGTTTTTTTATTAACATTTAATGGCTCATTTTCAACTAATTTTTTATATCTTGTGACTTTTTTGGTCATTATACATACTCAAAGTGCTTTTGTATAAAAGTTTACCAAACACTTTGATTACTCACAGCACTTTTTCAAATATAGTTTACCAAACGCCTAACTAATTTTTTTCACAGCTAATTATTTTTGCAGCACAGCAGAAGCAGTTTTTTTTAAAAGCACAGCAATGCCAAACTAGCCCTAACTTCAAAAAGGAGTCTGTTTACTGTTTAAATCATGCAATTCAATTGGTCGTTGCAATTCAATCCTCCTTTTGTGTTTTTTTTTTATTTTTATGTTGTGTGTTTACTTTTGAAATAAAATTAAATTTATGGAATTTCAATTTTTTTTTAGGTCAAATTGTTCAAAAAATTAAATTATGACGGTATTTAAAAAGATAAATGAAGAAAAATTTTCCATAAAAAAAAAAAAACTTAAATTATTTTTAAACAATTTAATAAAGTTGCGTATTTAAAATTTGAGTTCGGAAGGTCGGGAGAAAAAATAATTTGAGTCCGGCAAAACCCAAATAGTCACACTTTTTGGAGGGGGGAAATTTGGATTTAGCCCCTCATGTTGGAGAAGGCCTTACTTTCATAAATTCAAACCAAATACCTTAAAATACCCAGCTCTCTTAAAAAGACCCTAAAAATTTGAAGAAATTTTGGATGCAATTCAATGAGGTTAGCCTAGAGGCTGTCGAAACAGAGAGGGCGATGTAGGTTAGGCTTAGGTCGACGCGAGAGAGAGAGAGAGAGAGAGAGAGAGAGAGAGAGAGAGGATGAGGTTGATAGATTGAGACAGGTGATCGAGCGAAGAGATGATACCAGACGAGAGAGAGATAGATGAAGTGACGCCGACGTTGTCGCCGATAGAGCTGAGATAGGGAGAGACGAATCGATAGAGTAGCTGAGGTCGAGAGAGTGATAGGCGACGAGTGAGAGTTAGGCTTAGGTCAGAGGAAGGAAGAAAGAAGAAGACTGAGAGAGAGATAGTCGTGTAAGTGAGGTGAGGGTACGGGAAAACCAAGCAAACGTCGCGCAGGAACGAACCACAAACGTTCGACCATGTCTATGGAAGTCACCGATACAAACCTAATCACCGACCTACAATCCCTGGTCGACTCCCTCCAGCACAGAGTTCAGGTACCTTCTCTCTCTCTCTCTCTCGCTCTCTCTCTCTCTCAGTCCCCTTTGGTTAGTGAGAAGTTGTGGTTAAAATAAGAAGCTCAAATGATCAAAATCCTGTTCATTCCCTGCAACGCATTGTGTATTTCATAGCTTAAATTATTTGTTGGTTGATTGTTTATCATCAATGGAAATCATAGCATACATAGTATGAGTCTCAGCTATTTATTTATATAAACATTATAGCATAAATCTCAGCTATTTATTTATTCTCCTTGATAAATCTAAGCAAACAAGGGGTGGGTTGTAACTTCCATCTAATAGTTAATCCCCCAAGTCTTCATCATCCTGGACTCAAGTTCTCGTTTTCCATTTTTGTTTTTTTGGTTCTATTCAGTTTTCATGTTAAATATATTTGTTTAGATTTTTCTATGATTTTTTCCCATGTTGGGAATGTTGAGGAGAATGGCTTCCAGAACCTGATATTCAAATAATGTCAGTGTGAAGGGCTTGCAAGACAGGTCTTGTCCACCAAATTTGGAGAGTCACCGTATAGGTACAGGTAATTTCATATGTTGTGGGGATGACGGTAACATTAGGAGTTCAAGTATGCCAGAGGAAAAAAATAGCTAGGAGAGTTGGGAGGTTGGTGGAGTAAGCTAGGTACTTCTTGAAAAGAATGAACTTAGAATTAGTTCCATATCTAGTAAACAAGAGTGAGGAGCTTGGGAAAATGAAGGAGGAATAAGAGCAAAATTAGGAGTGACAATTTTCAACATTGCACAATAATTTGACACTACTTGGCACAAACCTTTGACTGAAACAACCTGGTAACACGAGTGAAAAACGAAGTTGGGATAGTGGCAAACACGAATAACCCAAGTACTAACTTTGTTTCTTTCTTCTTTATATGGTATTATATGAATTCTTGTAGAATTGCAGGATAACTTTATATGGTTTTGCTAATGTTAAGATAAAGTAGATTTTTATTCTAGGGAGAATTAGGAATAATTGTTTTGGCTTAGAAATAAACAGAACTTAGCCTTAAGTTTCTAGTTGAGAATATATGTGGCCCGACCACAACACAATTAACAAAACGAGTTTGGGTTAAAGTCGAGTCATTTGACACGATTAATTAAATAGGTTAGGTTAGAGTTGACTATAAGTCGGAATGAACACGAAATGAAATGACATGACAGGACACTACTACATGGCCTGACTCGATTTCCACAAGTAAAATGACGATTAGAGAGCTGGAAAATTCAAAGTTGGAGATCAATTATGGGAAGAGTAGTTTTAGCCAGGCAGGAAGATGATACTATCATGAAGATCATTAGTTGGGACATGAGAAGGTTTACGAAATCATGGGAAGAGAAGGCTAATAAGGAGGTGTTACCGTGTTAGTGAGGAATGGCCCTAATATCATAATATTACAATAAACACAAAAGGAGAGTCTAGGAGTGTGAGGGACTTTAGTGTCATCACAAGAGAGTAATTTGGTGTAGAATTTTAATGATATTGCAATTTTAGCCTTTAATCATTGTTTTATATGAGATCAGTTTTTCCCTTTAAAAAGAACTTGCATCTCTTTTTTTTTTTTTCAAGGGTAACATTTTGATCAAAGATTTACAAGGAAAAGGGGGCCCAACTGAGCGAGTTTGTGGTTAAAATAAAACCATCCTAAACTGTAATTGTTTTCTATTCAAAGAAGTAGTATTGGTTGGCATCTTGGTTTTTTACCTTCTATCTTCTGGTTGTAGGTGCTGATAAGGGTGTGATAGTTTCCGTATTACTAATAGGCGCCACTTCCAATGTTTTTCTAATACATTATTTCTAGTTTTCTTTTCTGGTAATTCTTGTACTCCCAGAATTAACCAAAGTAACATTTGTTAACAAATGCATAGTTATATTTACTTGTTTGCAATTCAAAATCCAGGAACTAGAGGCTGAGAATGCCAAGTTTTCATCTCAACTTGCAAACTGTCACTGTCATGAGGTGGGTTATTCTATTTGTTGATATACCTTTTTCAAAGGGATGACTTCTCAGTTTTTATGTTTAGTAATTTGACTATTACAAGGATATTACTGGTAATTTTTCAAAAAGGTAGAGTGACCCTTTGACGTTGGGACACTATTGATTAAATGAGGGATTAAACTTAACAAACTCTGTTAGACAAAAAACATAACTCAAAAGAAAAAAGGCATTGTACTTTTAGCCGGAAAAAAGGTTTGTCTCAGGACCTCAGACTGATTTACTAAAGGGAAAAAGAAATGAAAATCTCCTTCTTGGTGTTTCCATTTTGGCTTTTTGTTTGATCTTTTTGGTTGATCTTTTTGGTTTTGTGAAAATGAACATGTTATGATGTAGAAAGAGGACAAGCGTGATAGTTCTGCTGTAAGTTGTGATAGTTCACTGGAGACAAGCAGGAAATCAAACTCTGGAAGTAAGAAGACCACCAAGGAGATAGTAAAAGAGAAAGTGCCAGGTTTTCCCTTTGATTTTTCCTTTTCAAATTAAAATTAAGAATTTTTTATTTCTACCAGATGCCAAGATAAGACAATGCAATGACATATATTTGCCAAAGGCCTTTCTAAAACCATTGCAACAGATGCCTTATATATATATATATATCTATGCTTAAGTCCTTCAATCTCTCTTGCTCTCCGTGGCTTCGTCTCTCTGTCTAGTGGTTCATGTTGTTTCTTAATGGCTGTTTAATGTAGTTATTCAAAATTTAAATATCTCTGTTGGTACACAGGTTATGACACAAGGATCATGAATCACCACTGCAAGAGATATGTTGCTCTGAAAGTCATGTATTTTGGGCGGAGGTACAATCTGCCACTAAGATGAAATTTATTTTTATTTTTAAATTCCAGCACCGCATCTTCAACCAACCCCCTCCCCCCACGTCTTGAAAGTGAAAGAACAATAAACAGAAAGGTAGTTGAATGTTGAATTTGAGAGACCATATGGTGAAAAACTGTGTGAAATATAGGCTGTTTCATTTTCTTCTTAAGAACGTATTATCATTTTCATCCCGATAGTTTCTTTCTCCCAGATACATTTTTGATAAATTTATAGAAGAAGCTTTCTAGAACAGCATTGCATGATTGATAGGCTAGAAAGATCCTAATACCCTTCATAATGATAATGGAATGTTTAAGGGCTTTCGAACTCTGCATTACAGGTTTTATGGTTTTGCTGCAGAGGCACAAATGGATCCAACTATTGAGGTATTCTCTCTCATATTATTATTTTTTCCTTGTTTGTGCCTGAAATATGCACGGAAATGTGAACTAGATAAGCAACGTATGTTACATTGAATGTCAGAATCTTCATTGTGGTAAATTGATCTGCTCTTTTCAAGCACAACTGAAAGCTTTTACTTTTTGCATTTTTGCCCTCAAAGATGCTTGCAGTTGTCCATTTTAGACTTGGTTATGGTACTACTTGTTATAGTACTCTAAAAATGTAGTTAAACTCTACAAATTTTTCAAACGTTAAAGTATACAAATTTGTAAAAAAAAAATTCGCCCAGTATTGATATTTTATGGTATTTCATAAGTGATACCATTCTATATATTGTACTGTTGTACATATTTTGCATTTGTATGAATATGAAATGTAGCATCTTCATCCATAAGACTTCCTTCAATATTTAAAGTTGAATGCATGGTAGATATTGGTTTATATAATTAATCGTAATTTGCAGAAGTTAATGCTGCATATTGTCTTCATCTTATACTCTGGATAATATGCAGTCTGAAATTTTTAGAGCTCTTGAAAAGACAAGGCTTTTAGTTGGTGACAAGAAGGAATCACATTACTCCAGATGTGGTAGGACAGACAAGGGAGTATCTGCTGTTGGGCAAGTAAGTTGATACCAAACCTTTCTATTTGAATTTTTTAGGTTGATGATTGTAAAATTGGTACAACTGTATACAATTTGGGGTTTTCTTATGCTTGTTATTTGTGTATTCCTCAATAATGAGTCAAACTGAATTATTCTAGCATCATTTTCTGAATCTCAAGTCAGCATCACTGCTCAAGATGCTAGAAGTAGATTCCCAACTGCTATCCTAGATAAAGCCAAGATTGAAAATGTGGATTACGGTGGAAATATATTAGTGAAAGATAGACATGCATATAAAATTATAATACCAAAAAGAGTTCCTATGGGGTTCAAATACAGTAGATGGGATGCCATTTTGGTCCAGACTATCGAGAACAACTCATGGAAGTAGAGAAGTTTTGGATGTAGTTATGCACCTGCCATTAATGTGTCTTTCTATCCCTTCCTATCATCCCTCCAAGAATGATAATTAGGGTTCGCCCAGTGTAAGTTGCATAGTCTTGATGTGTGTTTGGAAATTCATTACATTACCCTATCAAGGTGTACTTTTTTAATTTTATTTTTATTTTTAATATCTAGTAATAAACTTCAGCTCATACCATCGAGGTTTGTTATAAAAAATGGAATAAAGATATTTCTCCACATAATATTCAAGTCTCAATGTCATGTATCAGTGGCGCAAAGTGGCTTTACCTTTATATATCTTATGTTTATAATAGATATACTATAGTATGTAGTTTACATGTTTGGTTAGTGAATTATTGATTGCTTTAACATTTCCATCACTTTAATTCAAAATTTCCATGTATTAATGTAATGTTTTTGTCATTTTTTATTTTTTGCCGATCCATCTGTAGGTCTGGACTAATGAATTTATCCAAGGAATACAGACTACTGATATTAGATATTTGCAACCTTGCTTGATAGTTTTGTTTCCTTGTAAAAAGAGAAGAGAAGAACCTTGCTTGATGCTAGCTCTCATGCTGCTGCTTTTCTGTATTTTATTTTCAAACTTAACTATTTGATTTATTGAGTGTATTGCAATTATTTGATGCAGGTGATCGCTCTCTATTTACGATCAAACCTCAAGGAAACATGCGAGAACAATGAAGATTCTAGAAAAATGGGTTTCAAAGAGCAATATGGTTAGCCAGCTTTTTTCGTTTTTGATAGGATATAAGAACTTTAGTGAAAAGACAAAAGAAGTACAAAAGGAGATGGACAGGCTTTGAATAGTTGACATTTTTAAAAATGGTATGCACTGTTCAGCTGAGTCCGGATGGCGACACGATCCCCATGTCTTGTCACTTTGACCCCCTGTTCTCTTCTCTCGTTCTTCACACAAGCAGTCCACCTAAGACTACAAACAAAGCACCTAGGGCAAACCATATACAAACACCAGACTAGCAAACGAGGTCAATATACAATTCCTTTCCCCCAATCAAGGAGAAGGACCCAAGCAGAGGCTAGAATCTAGTTTTATCTCAATAAACGACACCGCCTTTTGTAGGACGATGTCCTGAATAGGATGGGGGCATTGTTCACCACATTAATTTAATGTACATTTTTGTTAGCTGAGGCTTTAATCAAAGTTTGGCACTATCACTTAGCCAAGTGTCATGGCACACACCATTAAAGAAGTTGATCGGCATGGCAAAGGCCCAGCCTTGTTTGATCAGTGCAATGTGAAATCACAATTCCATATGGTAGTAGAATTTAGTGGAAACTATTTGTAGGAGGAGCAAAATAATTTTGCCTTCCAATTAGGAGCGGGAATAGGACATGAGTCCATTATACTATGCTATTTAACAAAGCCTCACAACTTTATTGCAGGCTTGTGTTTGACTTGGGAAAGCCACAGTAATATTGATAGAAAATATTTACGGATTATATGATGCTCGCTCAAGCATCACTTCTGTGCTTTCATGTAAGCATGGTTAGTATTGCTTAAAAACGGTAAAATTAAATAAAATGTCTATATTGTTTGATGCGAGAAGATTGACTTATGGGCCCTGTGTGGCTTTGTTGAGAAGCATCATAGGAAACTTGTTATGAGCAATGGCAAGATGAATTAGTCCTGGTAATTGGTTGCACAAATGGTTGGCTATACCAATTGCTGGGTTGAGTCGTGGTTGGTGTTAAACTGGATACAATGAAGCAATTGTATAGCCTTATGTTCTATTAAAAAAAAATTGTATAGCCTTATGTGCGGTACTACGTAGATTCATTTAACATAATTTTTAGTCTTTAGCAGGCACTAGTTTTCGAATGGTTGTGTTGTTAAATGCAATTGGTATGGCCTCAATTTGGGATGTTTTGGTATTTACTTGTCTATTTCTTTTGCACACACTTCAGACCATAAAATATTGGCATGAAGATGGATGAAAGTTTCTTCGGGGGAAAAGAACAAGCAACAAACAAGGAATCTAGCATGTATTGAGATTTTAGGGCATAGATTTTACTGTACTACAGTTTGAACCATATGAAACACGTTTAAGACACTTCATTTAATATTTTTAGTATCTTTTAAGTTTCAGATCTATTTCAACTAACCACATTCCATTTGAAACACATGCTCCTTTGTGTTTTTTTTTTGTTGTGCTTTTCTCAGAAGGCGAAATCGATTATGTGAGGGTGTTGAATCGAGCCCTTCCGGATGATATTCGAGTTTTTGGCTGGTGTCCTGTTCCATTGGGTTTCAATGCGAGGTTTGTCTACCTTGTATCAAATTCGCTACTATTTTTAAGATGATAGTGTTGCTCGATACTTCTTTTATTAGAACTTATCATACCGTGTGTCCTGCTTCATTTTTTCTTTTCTTTAGAAATGAAAAATACTAATCTTAAAAACCTATTGAGAGGAAAGTTCCTCTGAGTAGTTGGTCTTTATTTTGTGGTATTTCTTTAGTGAAACTAGTACATTTTAAGATGCAGAATGAATAAACTCCCAGCTGCGAGCTGTCCACCTAGTTATGCTCTCTTGAATTTCCCATGGACCATGTGAATTAGTAACCCCAAAATGGAAGTATATGTATTAATGTTTTAGATTATAGTATTTAGTATAAATTGACCTAAGAAAACATTGAGCACTCAAAACGGCATCGTGATTCTTAAGCATAATAACTGTCACCCACTGATCAATTAAATAAGGAGGCTTTACAATCTGTTGATTAGCTTCATTTGTTATGCCATGATTTTTTTTGTGTATGTCAAATCGTCATGAGTCTGGCTAAATTTTCTTGGGGCTTCTTTTTGCATAACGCTTGCACCAAAGTGTTTAATTAGGTGCCAATGCCTGGCTGTCAAATCGTCACAGCCAGAAATTCTGGAGGCACATTGCTTGTAGAAATAAAACGGCATTTCTTAATGGAAAAAGTGAAGTTCAGCTTATCAAATGTGCTCACAAGATGGGCTGCTTTTAAAGCTCCCTTTAATGTGCAAAAGGTTTAGGTATTTTAGGCCTTCTAATGCATGGTGTATTACATGGGGGTAAATGAAATCTTGTAGCCTATCACCATGCCCTTTATGAAGAGGGTGAATAAGTCTTGATTTGTTCCATGTGTAAGCTGTCTTGTATTTTTCTGACTGATAACCATGATTGTCTTGATCAAAGTTGGGGAAGGATTTCAGTTCATTTGAGGATAACTGAGTTCTGCACTTCATCATCTGTATAACTGCAAGACAATATTTTCATTTTTAATATCTGATGCTTACATGGTTGAGTCTAGTTCACTGTATTCTGTAACAGTACTGACCCTCTTTTTTTCTTTTCCTATTTTTTTTTAAAGTTCACTGTAATGACCTTATGCATTACTATTTGTTGCTTTCCTTTGTCAAATTCAGGTTTAGCTGTTTGGGCAGGGAGTATTATTATTTATTTTGGGGAGAAAATCTGAATCTCTTGGTGCGCAATTCTTCTCTTTCAAGTATCACATTTTGTGCTCCTTTTATTGGAATTAAGAGAATGAGAAACCTGGTTTCTTTGCTTCATGTTTAGCCAGGCTATGGAGAGTGCTGGTAGGAAATTTGTTGGCGAGCATGACTTCAGAAACTTCTGTAAAATGGATGCACTAAATGTACACAACTATAGGCGGAAAGTCACTTCATTTGCAATCTCTCCTTGTGATGTGAGGTTGACATGGGTAGATAATTTTTCTGACCCTGTTTTCTCTCTCTCTCTCTTTTTAAATGAGTTAATTCACATTTCCCTAATTGCTTAATTAGACAAATGAGGCACAAGTATTTGTTCATCAAGTTCTATGAATATTTCATTTCTCTCTCTCTCTCTCTCTCTCTCTCTCTCTCTCTCTCTCTCTCTCTCTCTCTCTCTCTCTCTCTCTCTCTCTCTCTCTCTCTCTCTCTCTCTCTCTCTCTCTCTCTCTCTCTCTCTCTCTCTCTCTCTCTCTCTCTCTCTCTCTCTCTCTCTCTCTCTCTCTCTCTCTCTCTCTCTCTCTCTCTCTCTCTCTCTCTCTCTCTCTCTCTCTCTCTCTCTCTCTCTCTCTCTCTCTCTCTCTCTCTCTCTCTCTCTCTCTCTCTCTCTCTCTCTCTCTCTCTCTCTCTCTCTCTCTCTCTCTCTCTCTCTCTCTCTCTCTCTCTCTCTCTCTCTCTCTCTCTCTCTCTCTCTCTCTCTCTCTCTCTCTCTCTCTCTCTCTCTCTCTCTCTCTCTCTCTCTCTCTCTCTCTCTCTCTCTCTCTCTCTCTCTCTCTCTCTCTCTCTCTCTCTCTCTCTCTCTCTCTCTCTCTCTCTCTCTCTCTCTCTCTCTCTCTCTCTCTCTCTCTCTCTCTCTCTCTCTCTCTCTCTCCATGTGTGTGTTGGGTGCGTAGCCTACGGGTTTTGTCCGGCGACATTCATACATATGCAAGCAGCATGTGCAAACACAGCCTTTTGCCTTGAGCAGAAGATGTGATTGTCCATCTCCCCAACAGGGTACACAGATTTGAGTTTTCGAAAGTGTTAAAAATGGACGTTTCCAGAACAGATATTCAGAGCATGGTTCTGCTTTTACGCTTGACTTCCTCTTTGCTAAATACTTCATATATGTCCGATAGATTTTTTATTTTTTTAACTTTATATATGCACTGCTGGGTGTCCTCTCTTGTTTGGGGGGCCAGCATCGAAATCCTTTTGTACTGTTCTCTAGATTAGACAGTTTTTTTTTTAAAGACTTTTAAATTAACGTGTAAAAGTTATTTCCTGACTTCAATTCAGTGCTACATGATCTTTACTTTTTTTAACAAGACTTCAATTTCCTGTCTCTCAGTTAGGAGTTGACCTATTTCAAACCTGTGTTCCAGTAAAACCTGATTTGGTTCTTGCTCTTTCTGAATCTCACTTTCTGATTTTTCCCTTTGGCATCATCTGTTCAACTCATAGTTCAGTTTCTAATCTTATCAACTTGCCAAAAAGAAGAATTTTCTGTATTGAGCCTTTCCTGAATGGACTTTCATGAGTATTTCTTTATAATTTTGCAATTGTTTTCAGGTTTGATGAGAACCAGCTTTGGGCAATCAAAATTAAAGGTAGTGCTTTCCTCTGGCACCAAGTTCGATGCATGGTTGCTGTACTATTCTTGATCGGCCAAGGTCAAGAATCTCCTGATGTGCGTACCAAATGTCTTCTTGATTGGGTTCTCAAGTTTTTATATCAAACTTGTTTAAGCTGTTAAGATATACTACTTCAAAATTATTTGTTTCTTGAATCTCTTAAAACAATCAGCCTGGCATGTGCACAAAACTGAGGTGCAGCCAGAAACACTGTAAAGGTGAAAGTTCTACAGGTACAGAATGGTTATCTGGATATCACACATCAATAACATGCTTCCACACATGCAAACGAATTGCATCCAGTCAGATGCCTCTCTTGCATTATCACATATGCTTTCTGAATTCGCTTATGAAATCTTACATATTTCTCAAAATGCTTTCCGGTTTCCAAATTGCAGTCTCTATGTTAAGTTTTCATTTTTGTTACATAAAAGTAACTGAGGCAGACTGATTTAATTTGTAGGTGATAGATGCGTTACTGGATACTGACAGAATCCCCAGAAAACCTCAATACAGCATGGCCCCGGAAATCCCATTGGTTCTCCAGTCTTGTGAATTTGAGGGTCTCAATTTCACTTGTTCGTCAGGTACTTTTTTGATACATCATATGCTTTGTTTGTGAGTTATTGAAATTTGGAGTGTTGACGTTCTGTCACATCCATTTTCTTCTCTCAAATATTGCTTGCTGAATTCAGAACTGCCCATGCAAATTGCAATGACTCTCCGACTTCTAAATGTTTAATTTACTTGTGTTCCTAGATTCTGGGCAAGCTTTGCGTATACACTTGGCAAATGAATGTCAAAATTATCATCTCGAAGCTGCAATCTTCCACGAGGCTCTGCAGAGCTGCTCGCCAATAGAAAAAGGTGCTGAAAGCAATATTCCTCATATTATTTCCAATAAACCATATAATATTTGTTGTATATTTATCTCTTACTGAGACGACCTTTGTTTTCTCAGATCAGAGATCCTTGGATAATGGAACAGTCAAGAAAAAATCTTCCCATGTCCCTCTCATGTCACGGCCAACTGAGCGTAAGTGCTACTGTATCTTTGAAAATTACATAGAACTGTTCACTACAATAAATGAAATGTTTTTGCAAGTTTGCATCCTCATTAAAGAGCTGGAATGCGTTACATTATACTTTATGGTGGCTTGTTTTATATTATGCACTTAATATAATGTGGGTTCAGGAGTGTCTAGATAACATCATGTTGTGTGTATTGTATCATGATCATAATGTTCAATGTGATTATCATGATTTCTCATGGGCTTCGGTATTTCTGGAGTTCGAGGAATATTCTCTGTTATCTTATCCAATCCGAAAGCTGTGTAGTCTTGTTCCTGCTGTCTTTTCATTTTCAATGCAATTTTTGTATGGCTGTTTATGATTTTTTAGAGATCGCTAGTGAGATCCTATATGCCAGCAGACACCTTGTCCTCTGTTTTGTACTCTTTCATCTATACTAATTTGAAGAAAAGATGCTTTGTCATGCACTGTAGCGGAAATGCCAAGTCTACCCTTAATACTTTAAACAAGTGAGATAATAAATCTTAAAATTAGGGATAATATACTAATTTCATATGAAATCATTTTGCATCCAGACGATGTTATTTCTTCTCTACTTGCTAGCATAATTCCTTTCCAATATTTCTAATGCTGCCTCATTACTCTGCTTGAATTGATCCCAGCATCGTATGAAGAGAGACGTACCAAATTAAACACACGACGTAAAGACTGAAGAGTTCATTAATATTATATCTGGAGATTACAAAAGTATAGCAGATTCTACCATTGAACTGTAGTATGTTGTATTGATAAATTATTTGTTTCATTTGCATAAATGCTGCTCTATGATTTTGTTGTCAACGTAATTTTCTTACTAGCGATTTTTTTCATTACTTTTTCTGTTAGTGGAAATGAATTTAACACAATGAGCTTTTGATTATTCTACCTACCTGGGAGTATAACAATCCCTTGTAGCCTTTTTATTTTAAATTAAACCGCTACAAGCCTTTGCTACTTGGAATTTCCATTGTTAGATCCAAATCACTCTTCGTGGGAAGGAAAACTACTTTGCAATCAGTATGCTGTTGTGTCGGTATTTTAAGTCAATTACGTACTGTCATGTGAGAAAGTTATGCGTCACAATGCATGATTGACCCGTGATACTGCTAGTCAGATCCAAATCGCTCTCTTCTTGGGAAGGAAAACTACTTCGGTATGCTATTGTGTTGGTATTCTAAGTCAATTACGGACTGTCATGTGGGAAAGTTAGAATGCATCACAATGCATGATTGACTTGTAATACTGGTAGTCAGATCCAAATCACTTTCCGTGAACAGATTTATAAACTGGGTCCCTCATTTGTTGGCGGGATTATACTCTACACCAAACGGCTAGCGTGCTAGCGTAACAAAGTTAAAAAGGAGCATGGACAAGGAATGTAGGCCTCACTAAGCCCAATCATGTTACTGACTCCTTGTAGCTGCTTTGGGCCCCCATCCAGAAAGCAATGTCCAATCAACTCAACTCTTTTCATTGCTGTGAAAAAGTTTTGCCACCTTTTTCTTTGTCTATAAAGCTAAAATTATGAATATTGAATAGAGGAGTCGTACGCTTTATTTTTCTTTTTTCTTTCTTTTTGTCAAACGGAAGAATAGGTGGGTTACATGAGTTGAGGTTTTTTTTCCCTAAGTTCTTAGAAGTCATTTTACAAAAAGGGTCAATTTGTCTTTAAAATTTTGAAGATAAGGTGAGTGGGGAAATAGCAACTCTTTTTTTACTCATCTACATTTGTAGAGGAAATAATGAATGAGATAAAAAAAAAATGTTGCTTAAATTAAATAGAAGAAGAATAATGAGAGTAAAAGTAGAAATAATTTGAAATGTGAGTAATGTGTAACTATCCTATTAATTTATTTATTTATTTTACAAGTGATGTTAGGGGAGAGGGAATCAAATATTGGACATAGGTTAAGGAGTTTTTACTTAATCACTTGAATTACAAGCTTATTTCAACTATTATATTACCTCTAGTTGAGCCGTAAGCAGAAATTTATCTTTAGTTTTCAATTATGAAAATTATTCAAAATACGAAAGATAGATGTGACGTTTTATTTCGATGATGATGATTGAAAAAAAGTTTTTTTTTAATGATTTCATAAATTCTTTCATAATTACAAGCCCTTTGAGATACTGGAAAAAGCCCATCTCTTTTAATTTTTCAAATTATTGTGAGGGGTGTTCATTGTAAATCTTGTGAAGTAAAAAACTTGACCATAAATTTGAATTTCAAACTCCTTAGTGGCTGTCACAACCCTATTAGAAATGCTAAGGACAGTAATATGTGATTCTTAGTTGTTGTATTATGGGTTGTACATGCATTAACGGTTGAAAGTCGTTCGTGCACGCATAGACAGTTGTCCCAATCATTGCTTATATATTATTTCAACATTGAAGACTTTAAAGGGATATTTAGCATTGGTGCACTTAATATTTTGACTAAATTATATCAATTTGGCAAATTGATAAATAAATAAAAAATACAAATAAATACAAATAATAGGGCAGAGGGGTATGTGATGGAGTAGTTCCCGCGAGGGAAACTCGGGTCAAACAAAACAAGGCGCCTCTTTTCTCTTCTCTGAGTTTTTAGCAACCAAACAAACAAACAAACAAACAACCCAAAATCGAAAAAGGAAACGCAAAAGCAAAAATAAAAAATAAATAAAAATTATCAGAGAGAGTTTTAGAGCCAGCCAGCCCTCACCTGAGAAACTAAAACAAAGAAAACCAAGGAACAAAAAATGGAAGCAGCGATGGGATTGATGCGGAGAATGCCTCCCAAGCACACCGAGACGGCTCTCTCCGCCCTCCTCTCCCTTATGCCCCAACACTCCTCCGATCTCCTCTCTCAAGTCGATCAGCCCCTCCAGGTCCGTCTGTTTGTTACCCGAGAAAATCCACCTTTCTAACATCAAAACTCAATTTTCAGTTTTTCTTTCTCTTTGGCTTACCAGCCTCTTAGGGTTTCATTTTAGTCAAAAAAGAAAAAATGGGTTGTTGAAATTCGAGAAAGAAAAGTAATGACAGCTACAATAGCAGCATTGAACTCACTGTGTTGCACTGATTTCCCAAAAGCAGGTTTTGTGCGATATGGAGTATGGGAAGGAGTTCATTTTGTGTGAATATAATAGAGATGCAGACTCTTACAGGTAAAAACACTCCATTCTTTGTTCTGTGAACAGTCAAAGTTGATGACTTCTTGTTAGATTTGTGATCTAATAGGCCTTAACAGTGGCATTTTTGTGGGAGATTTTAGATAGAGCAGATCTGGCCTTGATTTTTGAATCTAGATGTTTTGTATAATTTGATTTTCTTTTTGTTACGCATGCAGATATAATTGATATGGTAAATGAAATGCATGTATAACTATCTATTTCACAAACACACAGACTCTCAAACCGCTGCTTTCATTTTTGCTCTACTTTGATGCTGCTTCTGTAAAGTATTCAAAATCATTTTACAAAATCTCTTGATTTTGCATTCGGCTACTGGGGCTACATCTTCAGTTTATTTTTTGTTTTATCTTTTATGTTCTATTCTATGAATATCAGTTGCCTTACTCATCTTTTTATTTTCTTTTTTGTGTTGCTATATTTCTATATAGATCACCTTGGTCAAATAAATATCATCCACCATTAGAAGACGGCAGCCTCCCGTCTGAAGAGTTGAGGAAACTTGAAATTGAAGCAAACGACATCTTTGCCATTTATCGTGACCAGTGAGGTCCTTTACTTACCTCGTTCTTGTGTTATTGTTGTTAGTCGTTGAATTGTATAATCTAACCACCTCCACAATGCTTTTTTCTTCTTATTATCTAATTTTTAAAACCAACCAAAATTTCTAGATAGTATCCTATCCTCATGCAATTTATTTAGCATAATGGTTCATTTATTCGTTTCATTTTGAAGATTTACCACAGCTTAATTGACCGGTAATTTGGTAGGTATTATGAAGGTGGAATTTCATCAGTTTACATGTGGGAGGATGATAACGAATGTTTTGTAGGCTGCTTTTTAATAAAAAAAGGTCTACTGCCTGAACCATCTCCAAGCATATATAAATATCAACTTATTTTCTGTTATATTCCTTATTTCTGATTTTTATTATTCGTGGGAATGAAGACGGCTCCAAGACAGGTCAAGGTCGCAGAGGTTATCTGCAGGAGGGGGCATGGGATGCTATACATGTAATTGAGGTAAACTCCATTTGTCACGGTTGGACCAATGTAGACCTGTGGTGAGGGTCTTCATGTAGTCCTGCTGCTCTCTTCCCTTTCACACTTCAACTAAATTTTCATTATGTTTGTTTGTCATTTATTCTCCCAATCATTCTGGGAACTTCGTTTTTTACATTAGGTGGGTCCGGAGGAGGAAGGAACATCCCATTACCGTTTAACCAGCACTGTCATGCTGTCTCTGACTACAGACAATGAGTCATCAGGCACATTCAGTTTGTCTGGATCAATTAGACGACAGGTAATCATGATTTTGTTTCCGTTTGGGATGGATTGGTATGTCTCCCATCTAAATGCCTCTTGGGCTTTGACATTTAAGTGATAAACGTGTTTCAAATAGATGGAGTTGTTATCAGCGAACTGTTGCTCTTGTTTGTTGGTACAAATACACATTTTAGCTATTGAATGTTGTAGTGGAAAATCTTCTCTCTTTTGATATTTATGAGAGGAAGAACTTAATGTGCACCAATGAGTGTTGTGACATCTTTGTGGCCCTAAGGTCTCCCCCGACCCTGCCAACCTCGGGTGAAAAAGATCAATAACAAAAATGGAAGAGAAACCTTCCTCCCCACCAAAAGAGAAATAATGCCTGGTTGGATGGTTCCTGTGCTAATGTAGCTTATAAGATTCTTTTGGTCATATGCACTGAAGATGAAGACCTAAAGATGCACTAACATGGGGAAAAGAGGATAAATGGAAATAATATAACAGGGGTAGAACGGTGTGAAAGTAAAGGGATTATTTATTGGAGTTATGTTGTAGAGAATTACCTCGTCTTATTGGAAGAGAATAGTCCATGATGTGGCCCCCAAGTTTTTGAAAAAGGACTCATGTTACTTGTACATGCATTTAATAGGGATTTCAGTTTTTCCACATGCATTTACTCTTTGTTTGGTTCCTGGAAAGCAAGTGGAATCAAAATGCTAAAAAGGTCTAAAAATGCTTTAAAACAAAGCTACTTCGAAATTCTTCTTTTTCTTTGCTCCATATGTGCGCAGAATTTAACAGAGCCTCAATATGTTTTGTTGATTGTGTTAAGGCTGAGATGGTTTAGATTAAGCACAAGATTTGTTCTTTAAATGATGACCCAAAATTTGTTTTCTATGCTGCCTTTCATGTACTATTTGTATGATATCCTGGGGTGGATAAACTATTCTTTCTTGTTGGCTTTGTAGATGAATATGCACCTCTCAGTTCAAGAAGGTCATCTTTGTAACATGGGAAGAATGATCGAAGAAATGGAGAGCAAGCTGAGAAATTCACTGGATCAGGTACTGTGGTCTGTTATGTGTGGATTTACCTTTCTACATCCTGCTCTACAGTTTGAGCTATACAATGTTTCAATAAAGTATTGAGCAAAGAGCCATGGCCCAGGCTTGAACTTAAGCCATGCCTTCTGAAAGCAGTGGATTTACCACTTAGCCGTCCGACAGGGACTTGAACCATTGTGCAGTTGTGGCTAGACAGTAGGGCTTATAAAGGCCTTGTATTTTATCTTTGGAATTTAAAGTTATGTCATTGATCTACCTATTGCAGGTTTATTTTGGGAAGACGAAAGAGATGGTTTGCACTCTACGACCACCATCTGAAGTAGTGATGAGACTGCCTGACAGCTGATGTGGCATTCTATGTCCTATCAATAGGGAGAACAGTCACCAGGCGTTCGTTGTCATATTTGCTTAACAGGGTGATTGGTGTTTTGGTGTAGTTCGTATGTCATTATCCCAGTTTTTGAAATGTTCTTGCAATTTGATTTGCTCCAGTTGGTGGCCTTGTGCCTTTGCACAGTGGAGAAGATGGCTGGTTTGTCAATTGAAAACGCATCATGGATTTTGTATTTTCATATGCCTTATCAAGTGTTTTCTTGAGTTAGTTTGTTATGCCTTTTCTTTTTGGTTTTTTTTGGGTGTGAGTAATAGAATTATTCTACTGCCAGGTCAATTTATGTTACAATTTTCATATTATTCCATAAGCTGGATCATTTTAGTAGGCTTGGCTGAAATATATAGTTACCCACCCATATTTTCCATGATCTTTCCATAGTTTGTGTGTCTTTTGTTGGTGCATTAGGGATACTCTCTGTTTTTCGCTAATCATAGTTTTCTTTTTATTTTCTAAACTCAAAACATAAAATTTATTTTTTATTCGAATTTTAGAACTCTATTGTACTTGAAAAAAGTTGTTTTCCTACGGCCTTAGAATTGCAATGATCTGTTAAATTCAATTCATTATAATTTCACAAACCAAAAACAGGGTTATTTGCATTTTCTCTTCTTAACGGAAAACAATATTCTATACGTGAGTGCTCAATATTCTATATATGAGTGCTCAAATGGAAATCATTACGCTAACTTCTCGGTTAGACAGGCTCAACATCATCTTATGATTTGAACTATTTATTTGTTAAGTTATCATTCAAAGATCACCATTGGAACAAAAAAAGCCAAATTAGACAACATCTAACTATGATAAAAAATAGTTAAACGATATTCGATTTGGCTAATTTTCTAAAAGGGAGATCTTTAAATGAGGACATAAAATATGAATGATTTATACATCATGAGATCATATTGTGGAGTGAGTCCAAACGAGTATTATTCAAACCTAAACTCTAGACAAGGAAGAACTTGGTTAACACCTACACTGACCAAACTACCAACATTTCCTTCTGTCCAGTAAAATAAATAAAAACCTACGCAACATTTCAGGTTTAAAAACGGCTTGATCAAGTAAACCACGACGCCAACAGATGCATAATTCAATGGTAAGAACATTTGCCTGCAGATAATAATCTCATATTTGAACCCCAATAGCACCTTCCCCTCCCCCTTCCGCATGACATATTCCTGTCTTTTGTTGTCTCTGAAATATCCGTAGAACTAAATTGTACTCTATAGCCATGCACTTTGTTGGCAATAGAACTAGAAAGAGAAGACCCAGGTCACCCAGATAATCATTTTTCAAGTTACTCATATGACGATCTGATTACCTAATCATCCTGCGATCAAACTCATTGCAGACTGAACAATCATACTTGATGCCACGATTAACAAGCTCAACATAACGTTCGACAAATCAACGAAATCTCGGGTTTAAAATCTCACTGAGATGCATACTATAATGAATAAAAACCATACATCATCACCAGTAATGAACAAGCTGATATCTAATACCTAGTAAATGCCAGAATTCGATGCACAAAAAGTGGAAATTTAGTAGAGCTTGCCTTGCCAACAGCAATCCTCTCACTAGACTACCCCTCAGGAAAAATGAAAAACAAAATGAAAAGGTGAATCCTTTGGTGAAGGTGAAGGAAGCAAAGCATTCACAAAGTTTGTGTGTCAGAAAATAAAACACATATTCAAGTGCATGTCAAAACAGAGAGTAGCATTGGCTTTGAAGACATTGTAAGAAAGGCTTTCACCCCTCAAGCTTTGCAGTACACCCTGCCACTTTTCGAACATTTTGCATCATCAGGCAGAAGCCTTTGCGTCATGCTCACCACTCGCAGGAGGTTTGGCATCAGATTGTGCAGCAGCCGATGGTGGTTGGTCAACAATTTCATCCTCGGTGTCACTATCACCAATCTCTTCTGGTAGTTTTAGACAATTAAATCAAAAGTCAAATACAGTTACATTATAGCTTATCTGCACTTAATAGTCCAGTTCCTAAAATAAAAATAAAATCACATAACTGTAATGAAAATGATGTGGATAATAGATTGTGAAACTCACCATCAAAGTTGCCAAGAGCATCGGGATTGAAGCCACCGGGGCCACCCATGTTCATGCCAAGAGCATCAGGATTGAAGCCACCGGCACCACCCATGTTCATACCAAGAGCATTAGGATTGAAGCCACCGGGGCCACCCATGTTCATGCCAAGAGACTCAGGATTGAAGCCGCCACCGCCGCCGCCACCCATGTTCAGTTTCTGAAATAACAGGATAAAGGCAATTGTTTATGTTCATGAAATATTTAATACACGCTTCAATAGTTAGGTGATGGAATAGCTAACTATAATTTATATATGTAATGTGATAGTTAGGTGATGGTATGACTACTTACAGAGAAATCAAAGTCTCCGAAGTCCATATTGTTTCCAGCTGAAAACCAAAATTACATATAATGAAAACCAGTCAGAATTTTTCCAGGAAACTATGCCAATAGGGGTAGAGATTTAGGAAGGATACGAGAAACACTTACCACCTTCATCAGGTTTCACTTCCGGCTCTTCATCTTCATCAACCCATTTATCCCAATCCACTTTGAGAAACACAGGAGCTTTTCCTTGTTGTTTTATCAACCTGCTCCACCATTTGTCCTCAGCTTTTTTCACTAGGTAACAGATATTTCTCAAGCCAACACTAGCCTTGCTCTCCTGCAAAGGAAAAGATAAGTTAGTGTCATAATTGATAACTATCCGATATAGTAGTAAAGATAGATTAAGATGTAATGGCTGCAATTGGAAACCTACATTTACATCAATCTTGTCATAGAGATCAAGGTCAATTTCATAAGGTGTCTTCTCTGGTCCAGTAGTAGCAGAGAATAAAAACTTTCCTTCAGGCTCCAGGTTAAGCTTTACATCCTGGGCATCCGGCAAGTCAATAGTTATGTAGACCGTATCAGACCTCTGGGCCCATTTCACATTAGGATGTCGGCTGAAATTACAACTTTAAATGAAAATTAGTACAAATGAATACAAACACCAACGGAGTAAACTGTTACAATATACATATATTCCAGAAAATGATGAAGAAAATGGAAACCCATGTGTATAGCAGTTTCAATAACTACAAAATTAGCATTATAGTTCACTTCTTGAAGCAAGTACTGTAAGACAAATCAGACTAGCATTCATCAAGCCAAAGCTTGTAGCTACTAGATCCTACACTAACCAAGCGTTCCTGCACAACTATTCACCAATATGGCATTTTAAGCACGAAAAACAAAAATAATATAGAAACAAGAGTTAAAGGAGTAAACAAAATAAAAATGGAAAAGCAAGACTTGTACAAGCGCAATATTAAACATAGTTGCATTCATTGAATAAGTTTTCTGTATATGCATCATCGTATCGTACAAAAGAGACGGGCAGAAAAATAAGAAATCTAAATTTACAAATTCCCTTTCCCATTTGGGTCTGGTATGATTTCACCAAAATCTCACGACATTCAGTTTTGAAAAAATATAAGCATAGCCCTTTCTTTGGTTGCAGAGAAAAAGAAAGATGGAAAATAAGGAAATACATATTTCGACCAATACAGTCAGTTAAATCACAGCATATGTAATTACCATTTCCAGGGAAGAAATAATAACTAAAACCCTAGACCTCTCCTGTTTGGTTGCGGAGAAATACATAAAGGTGAAGAAAAGGAAATCAAGGAAAATACCCAGCGACTGAACCCAACAATCAAAACAGGCCATCCCCCATAGGCAGAGTCAAGTTCTCATACTTACAGATGACTCATTTTCCTTCACTTTCTAAGCAACCAAACAGAAAAAAAAAAATTGAAAACAAACAATAAAAAACCTAGCTCAAATCCTATGCTTCACATGAAACTCAAAAATGAAAAACGAACAAAATCAGCAATAAAATGTAAATTAAAAGAAACTAGGAGCTCAGAACAACACCTCATCTTGGCGTATTGATCTTCACCCAGAAACTGCGTTTTCTTGCGAGAGAGAGACGAGAGAGAGAGTGGTTTATAAACGAAAGGAAAGGGGTTTTAGTGTGATTTTATAGATGGAGTTTATGGAAGGTAAAAAGTGAAAATGCACGGTAAAAAGTGAAAATCGGGTCTCAGATGCTTCCGTGTGGTTCCACACTTCCATTTTATTCTAGATACTTGTGCAAGTTTTAGATCTTTTGCGGTCGCAATCGTCTGGGGGCAACCTCATTTGGAGGGCTGCTTGAGTTCCCTAGGGCCCGCTACGATTAGGGCTCTCATTAGATAAACGTTTAATTACTTGGAAAAAAAAAGAAGGATAAAAGTTTAATTGTTGTGAAATGTAAGGTGTATGATGCGTGAATATTGAAGGTGCACGTAAAGTAAATGAGATAGAATATTTAACGAGGTTCGGCAATGTCTATATTCCCAGAGAACAGCAACAGTAACCTTTTCACTATGTAAAATAATAATGCTACAAGAGAATACCACTTTAGTGTTTTCACTTTCACAGACTCACTGATTTTTCTTTTAGCTCTCACTCTCCTCTTTCTTCTTCCTCTCTGCCTGGCTCTCTTTTTCTTCTCTGATGGTGAGCCTTGCCAAGGCAGAATGATGCCTTATTTATAGGCTAAGGAAATGATGCCTGTGAATGTACAATCCAAACCCGATGCACCAAAGTCTTCTAGTGGGCTCCAAATTTCTTCTCTTTACAACACTTCTCTTTCGAGACCTCAAATAACATATGTAAGACTTTATTGTATGCAAAATATTCCTAAACCAATTGAGCACTTAAACCACACCTTAACTCAGAAAGACGATTGAACAAAAGAATTATTAGAGATAAGGCTTACTTGAATTAGCCATAATCAAATATACAAGATGATCTTCTCCTCTCAATATTCCAAAATGTCAAGGCTTTCAATAGGACAAGCATACATAATATGAACATATAAATTTGAGAGCAAAGACCAAACCTTTTATATAAGTTGCTTTACAACTGACTCTCTTATTAAAAGACAATTGCCAACCAAAACGTAGAGATAACAGATGATATCCATCTTCTGCGTTATTCCATTTATTCATTATGTGAATAAAAGTCTCATAATATCTTAATTTAAATATAACTCTATTTATTATTTATATGACACCTCATAATAATTGTGGGGGTCTTTTTCTTCCGATAGCTACTACGGGCCTGGGCTGCCGTAAATAGCAAAATGGATGAAATTGCCCCTTGAGCCTGAGTTCAGAGATCAAGCCCCAAGAATGCTTCGAAAGGACAGTAAGGCCTTAGGAAACACCTTGGTTACCTTCACCAACAAAAATAACAACAGCTTACAGATAAATTCTTGGCTTAGCATGAGAAGCTTGTGGCATGAGAGCAAAATCGACATGAGTTTTAGCACCGAAGAGAAAACTGAGTGTTCTTGGGAGAAAAAGGGGTATTAAGGTAGGAGATGGAGAGTTTGCAAAGAGGTTTGGCTGAGAAAGGAGGGAAGGAAAGGAAAAGATGGCTTGGGCGCTATTTCCGGCAGCTCGACAGTGACTCTGTCAAATGTCAGAATAGCATGACAAAGGGGAAAGCTGAGGGAGGAGATGAACTAAGCACGAAAATTGCTAGGTTTTGCATGCAAGAGAGGAAGCTTGCTCTCTGGTTGTGTATTGTTCTTTGTTGGGTAGAAGAGGCCCTATTTATAGGCGCTGGAAGCCATCTGTTTCCAAGAAACCCTAATGACTTCCTTCCTATTTTTCCAAGCAGAGGCATAAGGCACGAAATTGCAGAGTTTCAGAGATGAGAGATGAAGCTTGCTCTCTAGATGTGGGTTGTGTTGATGGGTAGGAAATGCCTCTTTTTATAGGCGCTGGAAATTGTCATTTTCCAAGAAACCCTAATGGCTTCTATCCAATTTGGCCAAGTCTTTCCCTTCCTTTCTCTCCTCATCCTTTCAATCATCTTCTTGTGGTGAAATCTGCTCTGCTCCTTGTTCGGTTCATTTTTACACATGATTTTTCATGTTATTCACCTATTATTTTGAGTTAGTTCTTGACATTTTATAGCTTTTTACTTCCTTTTTGTGTTTTCTTAGATTTCACCTTGGTTTGAATGAAAATGAGCTAAAAGTGCATTATTGGTTATAAATTCTGTTTTTGTTCATTTTCGTAGGTCAACTTCTTGGCCTGGGATCAACATTCTCTGGTGCTCGGATGAGGTGAAGATCTTCATGAAACTTGTTCCAATGGATGTTAACTACAACATATCCAAATTTGAGCTCCATTGGACAAGTATTGCCTATCCAACCAATCCAGCATGTTACCACAGCTCTGGAAATCCGAAGTGCTCCAGCTTTTA